>CM067345.1:3074030-3076530 GCA_034190875.2 Urechis unicinctus
TGAAATTTTATTGCATAATTGATCTTATTGTTGCGCTTGTAAAGAAGATCAAGATAAACTTAACACATTGTTATTGTTGTAATAGCGTAATCGATAGTGTCGTGCTCTCGAAACAGATGAAAAAAAAGGTGGAATGATACCCTCTAATTAGTTGATCGATTGCAATTTTCCACAGCGACACCACAAGTTATAGCGACATTATCGGAGCACTGGGAGCCATTGTACAAAGCTGTTTTAAAGAATGAAATTGACGAAGTAAATCATCATTTCAATTCTAAGCTCCAATTGGAGTTATCGCTCACACTGACCATTCAATCCATATACATAACTCTAAATATTCACTTGGGTCAGACGCCAAAAGCGTATTAATTGTAGCCACTTTAGGGAGGAATAAGGCTTGGTCGATTGCAATAAACGCTGTCACCATTATATGTTGTGTTTTTTCTATTTTGACCGTTGACATCAATGTGATGCAAGTTTTATCCTTTGATGCCAGAAAATAGTGGCCTCAATACTTCAACTGGCCGATTAATGTCTGCTGCAGAACCATAGCAACAGTGAACATGCAACGATAAAGGATTAATGCAAAATCCGTTACAAGACTTCTTGTCTGATCTTTGTTGGGAGAATAACGTAGATATGATGAGGTTGACAGTCCAGTCGCTGTGCAGCCGCACATCCAACTGAGGATAAAGATGAATACGAACAAATCCTTGATGGCGCTAGATGATCTATGTGTCACTCGCTTCCGGAAGTAGTTGAGTTGAACGAGTGTATTAGATGTAAAATAAGAAAGCTACTAACTCTGATGTAAGACAAGCCCAAGACCTCGCTTGCCTTGTTGAACCTGGTAATAGGCTCCTCGGTATATTAGTTCAAAGGAAAGTGTCTATTTCATAAAACCTTCACGAGACTGCACTAATTATGTTAACTGGAGTGAAGAAGGAATCTAATTTGCTATTATATTAAAGAGCGACATAAAAGTCAATTGCGCAACAATGCTTATAAAGCAGCATTGCACAGAATCGTATTCGCGAAGTAAATACTCAGTTTATAGATTATACTGTCAGACTATTCAAACTCACAGAACTCCCTAGTGTGGTTATGATACATATATACTCAACCAATAGAAATTGGCAATCCCAAACCAATGCATTAGAGTTGCTTGTCCTTAGTTTTCCAATAACTTCATACGCACAAAAGAATGCTATCACAGACGTAGATAAAACTTTGCCATGGCGGTTGCAGCATGTATCACAATGCATATTGTGCCAGGGGAAAAACAATCCCAGAGATTTACGTTGGCGACCTATTTGGCATTTATAAGGAAGGCAGTCATATAAACCTGGTGTGCTGTGGTATCATTCATTGCCAAGACTTAATCATATGTGAAACAAGCCCCACTCTGTTTACGACATGAATTGCATACAAATGTTTAAGTAAAGGCTCAATTTGGCTCATCATGTTATTGTAGTCGGCTCTCATATGAATAATTTATAGTTCAATTTGTAAAGCTTTGTACAGCTATGTGGCATGAGCAATGCTTGAATTATTATGTGATCGGTGATTTCCTGTTTTACAAGAAAGAATTCAATTATTTCCCTCAACTGCATTTATTAAGCTGACAAGATGTTACATTCTAAATGGTTAAATGCTAAATGGCTTACAGTGTGTTTGAAATGCAAGAACATGTGAAGGGCATTGAGCCGCTCCATATGTATATATTTGAAATAGTAAGCCCATATTAATTTCAACATCGTCACCATGATAACGCTTATTAAATTTACTGACCACAAGCACAATGACTGCTATTTAATGAAGGTAACCTTTTTTTTATATTCCGCAATTTCATAGAGCCAACGCAGCCATGGCGCTTACAAACCTAATGGAAAAGATATTTCTGTTCCACAGTATTTGGGGCTCATATTTGCACCTGATGCTCAATATGGTTATTGGAACTTTCGATGGAGCTTATTTGGGTATAGATCTAGTGGGAAATGCATTTGATTCTGTCATTTCAATTTTAAGTGTACTACTAAGTAGGAGCGGATGCTATCTCTATATTAATGTCTCAAATATATCACAAATGCCGCATGGGTGTACAGGGTTACATTGGCTCAACATTATTATTGGAACTTTCGTTGGAGCTTATTTGGGAATAGATCTAGTGGGAAATGCATTTGATCCTGTCATTTCATTTTAAGTGCACTAATAATTAGGACCGGGATGCTATCTCTATATTAATATCTCAAATATATCACAAATGCCGCATGGGTGTGCAGGGTTACATTGGTTCACCATGGGTTTAGGTCAATGCCCGGCGTATTCACATGTTCGTATTATGTATATATGACAAAATGAGCTACATAACAATGATTCAACCAAGATTCCTTATTGCAAGTAAATGTAGATAATAATTTATCACATTATCATTCGCTGTTTTCTTGTAAATGCGTTTAGTAGCATGTCAAGGACCTATGGGGGCAGATGCACGTGCAAT
>CM067345.1:3081530-3244030 GCA_034190875.2 Urechis unicinctus
CACGCTATGTGCATAATAATTAGTGCTTGCTCTGTATAACTTTAATTGAGTATTGGTGTGGATTGTTGTGTCTCACCAGGAGAGCTGATTTTCGATGTCATTCGGGCGCTAAAGTGTCTATGGCGCAAATTTTTATTCCCGTTTGAAGGTGATCAACAGCGAATCGACCTATGTAAGTTTCGATACTGAATCATACATAGAATAGGAACTTGTACTTACAATGTACCGTGCACAAGATCCACCGGAAGCCTGATTTAAAGATTTAAAGATCCATAGATATGCTCACGACCGGATCGGTACAACAAGATGTCGAGTGAATGGAATACGTCAGACGTGACGCTGAACTCTGTTTTGACGTTCATCGTTTACAGTATGGATAACTCCCCCTGTGCAAAGATACGACAAACATGTCGTGAGTTTTACTCGGCAGATGAAATTCATGAAGCGAAAGAAGCTTTATGGGCAGTAGGGAACAGTGGCATCCTTCCGCCATTCGTTAAGAGACGTGATTCCCCAACTCGAACAGAAGTTGTACATACGCAATCTATTAGGCAAATGTGATGTTCTCCTAATCAAAGAACATTGGTTGTTAGAAATAGATCTTGCTCAGCTCGAGCATCGCATAGGTGACGTATCAGTTACAGGCATTTCTGGTATGGATGACTCTGATTTGATTAAGACCTTATGGTGGCTGTGCGTTTATACACAAAAAGTCGACCAAATTAACTATAACCCCGATCGATGGTATACATAATAGAAGTTGTCACGCTTGCATTTTAATCCTGCACTCTAACAATATGTACCACAGGATTCTAGTTATCAATTTGTATATGCCATGTGATGTTAATCCAAGGTCAGCACCTACCAATGAGTATGTCGAGCTGCTTGTCCACGTCAACTCAGTCATAATGTCTTGTACGGATGTCGATGGTATGATTATTGGAGGTGACCTTAACACAGACTTCGCTCGCGCCAATTCCCCTCACACTGTTGCCTTAAAGACTTTTTGTGAGGAGCAATATTTAATTCCTGGCGATTTGTTAGATAATAACTGTGTAGATTTTACCTATGAGAGTGATATGTCACATAAAAAGGTCAACACTAGATCATTTTATGTTGTCCGAAAGTCTGAGTTCATCACTGTCAAAATACGAATGTCTACATGAAGGAGATAATTTATCTGACCACAGTCCTGTACTTGCACGGCTAGATATACATATTGCACAGGTGGTTAATGATGAGCGCTCTACCACTAATAGACCAAAATGGAGGGAATGTGATGTCAGCGATATTCATAGTTATATGCGTAAATTGAGGAAGTTATTACTTGACCTGAATGTTTCAAATGATGCATTTAGTTGTACACAGATTGATTGCAATAACCATTATGAAGATATTGATTACTACCAGGAAATCGTGAATGCGTGTGTCCGAGCAGCTGTTCAGTGTATTCCTGGGAATAGGAAACGTAAACACCGGGCTGGCTGGGGTGAACAAGTCAATCAGCTGAAAGCAAAATCACTATTTTGGTGTCGAATGGTGGAAAATGGGTGCCCCACCTCTGGCGTTCTTAAAGACATCCACTTTAAAGCAAAACGGGATTATAAAAGGGCGTCACGGTACGTGATCAGAAATCAAAATAAGCTAGCGTCTGATAGAATGGCAGTTTCTTTGGCCACAAGTGATGGTCGCAATTTCTGGAAAGAAATACGGAAGAAGCATTTCAAAAATAAGTCGACCGTGTCCGTAATGGATGGCGTGCACGGCGACGATGAGATATGCAATGTCTTTAAAGATAAATATGAAATACTTTACAATAATGTGTCTTATAGTAAGTCTGCAATGGATGCCCTTAATGTATCATTGAGTCATGATGTACACTCTAACTGTGCTGGTGGTACATGTGGCTCCTTGCATGCTATCGACATTTCACAAGTTAGGCAAGCAGCTTGTAAGCTTAAACGAGATAAGACAGACGGTGCTTGTGAAATAACTTCTGATCACATACTGAATGGCTGTGATGAGTTATATGCCCACCTATCAAAACTTTTTCTATAATGTTGTATCATGCACATACGCCACGTGGTATGCTAACATCTACGCTTGTTCCTATTCCTAAGAACAGAAAGAAATCATTGAACAGTAGTGATAATTATCAATCAGTAGCTCTTAGTAGTATCATAGGGAAACTGTTAGATAATGTGATTATTGACTATCAAAGTGATGTATTGAAATCGGGTAGTTTACAATTTGGATTTAAACCGTCACACTCAACAACACAGTGCACTTTTGTATTAAAGGAAATCATAGATAATTATGTCAGCGAAGACTCACCATGTTATGTCATATTATTGGATGCTTCCAAAGCGTTTGTTCGAGTTAATTTTATGAAATTGTTTGGTTTGTTACAAGAGCGTGGTATGTGTGCTATGACTGCTAAACTTCTTAATATGTATACGCATCAAACGTTAAGAGTCAAGTGGAGCAATAGCTTCTCTGACAATTTTGATTGTACTAATGGAGTCAAACAAGGGGCGGTTTTGTCACCTATTTTGTTTGGTGTGTATATCGATGAATTATTGTCACGACTCTCAAACAGGGGAATCGGGTGCCATGTTGGTCACCGTTATGCAGGCGCACTGAGTTATGCTGACGACGTCGCTCTCATTGCTCCTTCTTTAAATGCGGCCAACTCTATGCTTAAAACTTGCGAAGAGTTTGCCAAGGAATATAATGTTATATTTAACATATCAAAAAGCAATTTATTGCTTTTTAATTGTCAAAAGCGCAATGTGAATCTACAACTGAACAGTGTCAGATTAAATGTAAGTAAACATGCTATCCATCTTGGATCCTATATAGGAAGAAATTCCGAACAATTGAATATTCATGCTGCATGTGGTGATGTTGTGTCGAAAACTAATATGCTGATGTCAAGATTCGGTCACTGTACAGTAAATGTTCGTAATACACTATTTGACAAATATTGCACAAGTTTTTATGGATCCCCATTATGGACGCTCTCGAGTAATTCATTTAAAAGCTTATGTGTTACTTGGCGCAAATGCATCCGCCATATATGGAAACTACACCCTAGAACAAGATCAATGTATATTCCTTTTTTAGCTGGTAGATTACCTCTAAGAGAACAATTAATGTTGCGATGTATGAAATTTTTCTTAAATAGTCTAAATAGCACGAATGATTTTGTATCGGCGGTAAGTCGATTATGTGCCTTTAGTAATTCGAATGTCGCAAATAATATCAGATATATTATGAGTATCGTTAATCTAAATACTGCTACGATTTACGACCAGACCATTACTTTTAATGATATTTCAAGCAAGATTTGTCTACCGAACATTGATCAAGAAAAATTGAACTTTGTTAACTCAATACAAGAATTTTGTCGGGCCCGTGAATGTGAATCTATTCCCGATTTTTCGCACGACGATATCAATGTTCTACTTAATTTTATTTGCACATTATGATGGCACCCCACGCTTTGTTAAATGATTGCACTTGAACTTGATCGTCATAAAATATCTGTACCATGAGTGCGAAATAAATGCTATTATATCATACGCAGTGCAGTGATGGCAACTGGTCTGTTGGTGAATGAACCCGTTAAAACAATGAATTATTTCTGTAGTAGGCTTCATCATGCAAGACCATTCCTTATAATTCAAAGAACATCACTACGTTTAAGCAGGTCTTCGGATAACGGATAACTTCTTTCGTTCTAGCACAAGTGCTAAATGCCACAATTAGTAAACTAGTGCGATGTTTTATGCTTGAATTATACAGATACGCGCCTTGCGTAAGCCAAGTTACGTTTCTGATGACAGACTTGATACAAACACCACTGCCCCTCGTGTAATTGATGACCCTCATTAATTTGTTACATACATTCTTACAACCTACATGTGGAAATAATCGGTGCCCAGGGAATAGGATGATGGATTATGGCAAGCAACTCATTATGTTTTTCATTCAGCCGACAAAGAAAACTTACCGATGCTAGGCACGAAGTGTATATTGATTCACTTCACTTGTAGGGGAAAAAATGGCGAAAGGCGGCCAAGTCTGCTTAATGTACAGACCGGGATGTTCAAGCCTGGCTGTCTGGAGTACTGTCTCAAAGAAGCTCTTAAGTGATATTTGCCGAACTGCTCAGACAGACTTTGCTTTCGTCAAATCACAGCGCGCCATTCGACTAATCATGCCCAGCGCAACATATCCAAAACTTTATCCTCAAAAAATCACTCTGTGTTCCACTACGATATTCTCTTATTTTACTCTTAATATACTGTTCTCAAAAACTGATGAATGACAGCGATGACTTCTCCTACGACACAAACATTGCAATAGACGCCACAACATTAACCATTGGTCGATTGATGTCGTGTTACTATATTATATGGCCGCGCAATCTGTGGCTCATGTCACGCCTCATGACATGTTTTGTTGCGAGACATTCCAATGACATACAATGTGTACGTCGCTCGGATATATATTGAAGACTCGCCAGATCGAGTCGCGTGGATTTAGGTGCAACAGACTGTGCCTAACAACACAAATCCGCAACAACCGGGGGTGCGTTACGTAGTCGAAATTCATTTAAATGATCATACATCGGATTAGCCTAAACAAAAACCGTCAATATTAGATCGTAATGAACTATGCCAAGTCATTTGACTCGGATGGAAAGCCAATGTACGATTTGATAGCACCATATTCGATAAATTCACTTACGCTTGCTTCTGTAGGTGTCAAATAAATGCATTAATCTTATTGTAGCAAGCCTGATTAAATTTCATTCGATACAAATCTATTCAGTAACTCAGAATACACGGGTGCTCACAAACACATAATCATTAAGGAATGGCCGTGCGCAGGTAACTTAATAGTTGTGGTCAACTGAACGAAACTTACCTTACCTAGTATGTTCACATTTGAAAAGGGAGCGTTTGGCTATAACTAGAAATGTCAATCGAGGTGTCACGCCGAGGCTGCAAAAAATCATGAACTGGCTCGGAAATTGTTATTGTGTAAGCAACGCAGATGAGTTTCAATGCAGCCTATTTTATTATGTTTATGTATGTTTGTAAATTATGCCAGCAAACAGAAACTATAATATTTGTACATGTGGCTGTAACACATTGTAGAAGGCCCATTTATCATGTTACTGTCCTCCAACGGTCTTTTAATTTGATCGCTCTTTTATTTTATAATTATGGGATATTCAATTCGAAATAACCATCTTAAAAGACCACATTCCCATCAATTGCAGTATAGATAAAGCATGCGCACCAATATCATCAATTTAGTTTGATTACAAAACGCACGGTTTGTCAGCGTAAGTAGTGTCATTTATATAGATTGACAACAATCAACACAATGGTTGCTGCATGTGCTTATGTGTTTATGCAGCCATCACTGGTGCATACTGAATCATCGAACGTTGCTATGGAAACGCGATTCGTGGCTTGCTTTTTGCGATTATAGAAAAGACGCACATGGGAATATTCCTATTAATAACTAAAGGATGACCTTAAGTGAATGACTCCATTGACGCATTTTGCTACCTTCTTTGATTATAGAACGATATAGAGTGCTATCGTATTATACTAAAAAAACAACTAATTGGGAGATTGATGAATTCGATAACAAGTAGTGAATAAAGTCTATTGGAGGATTTATATTATAGCCTGAGAGTCACTGCTTGCAAGCCATGTGACCGGCAGTATGGGATTTATCTATCGATTTATTACCGTGATTGATCATTGTTGGATAGGGAAGAGATATCTCTCTATATTGCTATCACTGCTAGCTATTCAGTCTATGCAAATTGCAACTGCCAAACCATTCTGTTTGATGGCATGTTTGGTTACGCTCAGAATATCGATGGTGAATTATCGATTTAATCAGGGTGGCATTGGACGATGAACATCTGGATCATATAAATGATACAAAACGGAATCCTATTGTGCCATTTATCTTTGAATATTCCCATTCATCCCGCCATTTTCAACATTTCCAATATATGTGATACAAAGAACGTTACCTGATACGATCTCGAAATCCCCAATAAGTGTCAAATTGCTACGTCGCAAAACATTTGACTCAGCTTTTATACCAAGTCTTATTACGTTTATCATATAACTTAATTTTTTCTTGAGGTGGATCAGTATTGCGTAAAGGTCAGCAAACACAAATGAACCATTTCTATTTGCAGGCTAATGATTAGCTTTTGGTTTTAAGTTACTAGTTCTCTATTTGTGAACAAGCTGATTTCCACTTGACAGCTTCCTGACGCAATCTGACAAACTTCGCTAATTTAACTTCGTTTTAGCACATCAGAAGTCGTGATATTTATTAAGTTTGCGTATGAGATAAATTCTATGGCGGCCCAAATGTTAAACTAAAATAACTTCGAATTAACTTGAGGCTCTCGTAGCAAATTGCTACACTATTATTTAGTCAAACGCGTTTCATAGTCATTTTAAATCGAATATTTCATACTAAAACGACTCCTCGACAATATCGGACATGGTGAGTGTTAGGTTACAATATCATGTTCATTCGAATAGCAGTAGGAGATGATATTATCATGCATGTGTTTAAAGAGGTAATTATCATGTATTCGTCTTTTGTAGTTTCCAGAGGGTAATCCAACCAGGTTATGTATAATCTTTGACGCCTTGTTTCTCATTATGACACATTTCGTAAGCAATATGGGATGTAGGATATGCACTGGCATGAGAGGCATCAATCATCACGTCATAAATGGCTGTATAGCGCAAGGAAAGAGAGCACTGATATGTGAAAACATTGTAATAAGTATTTCAAAGGGTACAACATCAAAAATGGATGGTTTTTAAGGTTGGTAAATATAATACAGTTTGATTCTTGTTGACTACAATAAGGAAGATGAATATGACTAGAGCAATACCCGATCATCTCTAGTTGACGTATGGTGCCATCCCAAAAACTTGTCGGATGTAACTTCTCTTCTGGCCATGATGTAGAAAACATAAATTTGCATACTGCTGGGCAAAACATTTACTGCACAATGTACCACCGACGTTGTATCAGGTTAGTATATAGTAGATGTTTTATAGCTCAGGAAGCTCGCAATAGGTGCGTAATTGTGTCTTGGTGTTGTTCAGGGATTGTCATATATATATTCGTACCAGACGACCATCTACCCGAGCGTTGGGTAGCATATTGACAATGTCAAACAACTGGGTAGAACTGCAAGTTGCCTTCCCCGGGAACATGATTCAATTTGCCAAAATGTGCTACAATTAGCTTCCCAGTAGCCAATAACGCTTGAGGAGCTAAAATTTGCCGAGTGATATTTGTTTCATTTCTGCAGTGGAATTCATTCGCGAGCTGCAAATCAACATAATCAATGATCTAACTGTCCTTATCAATCTCGCTAGAAAGACGCTTGATTTACAGGTGCTAGTCACTCTTCTCGGATTTTCGATGTCGCCAACCTACGGTTGTTGCGTCGAAGCATTTCGATTGAGTGCCTGTCATTCTAGCGAATATACATTGCTAAAGAAACTAAGTTGGACACAGTGTAAATGTGTCTTTTATCGGAATCGGGCACCAAATATAAGAGCTGTGTAAGAAATTGAGTGTAGTGCTTGTTTTAGCGACACTGAAAAAGACAGCAGTGAGACACATTGCAAAACAATAAGTTCTGAACACAACAGTGTTGTTGATTTATTGTGTCAATGCATATTTCAGTAGTAAATACTGACATCACAAGTTACCACTTTTTCAACGCCCTGGTGGCGGGATGTGGATGCTGTATGAAACCCCTACTTAGATTTAATGCTTACATTACGCTTGGCTGTACCTCTTTTTACCTGCTATTGTCTTTCTCACACAGTTATTAAGCCGTATGTAGATATGTGAACCCGTGTATTGATGTTAAGGACCATGAAATTATGACAAAGCCACGGTCAATTGGAGCAACTTACCAGTACACAAGTTGCAAAGGAAAATATATTATATCCCCCCACAACCAATATCACCCGATCAGAGTGTTTTTTGTAGCACTTTGAAGCAGTGGCTTAGACCCAGATAGCTTAAACAATGTTTCACCATGTCAACAAACGTAGACGTAGAACGTTGTTGCCGTGGTTTTCCTGCAATCATCGTCCTCTCTTCTACTGCCTAGCAAATAGCAAGGCTGGATACTATTTAAGTCTCCAATTGCTGTTCTGCCCTTGCATCACGATGACAAATAGCTCGTATATCCTTGCTTAATGGCAAGCAGAGGGCAGCTTAGTGAGCCCACTTAATAGATCGCTAGTGCTTTCGGTATATAAGTAGTTATATACATATATCTACATATATATATGCATATACATATATACACATATGTATATATATATACATATATATATGTATATATATATTTGTATATATATATTTGTATATATATGTATATATGTATGTATATATATATTTGTATATTTATATATATGTATATACATATGTATATATATATATATATATATATATATATATATATATATATATATATATATATATATATATATATATATCTATATATATATATATATATATATATATATATATCTCTCTATCTCTCTCTCTCTATATATATATATATATCTCTATATATCTATCTATATATATATATATATATATATATACAACTATTGGTTGCTGTTACATGAAGGCACCATGAACATGACGCCAAAAAATGCGGATCGAATGTATATAATTTGTAACTTTATAGTAGAAGGTTTGTTGCTAAGTAAGTAATGCACGGCTGCGCGTTGTTTCGTCTAGTAGTCAAAATAAATGTCATCTCCAGAGATATATTTTTTGCTTGTGGGTGTAAGCGAATATGGGCAATGGCGAAGCACATTGGAAGATTACTGTTAACATATCCCGTCATGGAATGGACTAAATATCAATAATGAAGGAGGAAGCAATTACGATTCTGTGTAACTCACCAGCAAATTGTTGAACAGAATATGCATCTAACATCTACTTGAACGATAGGTCGGTGCACCATCGACATCGTAATGCCTGAATATGTTCAAGCTTGTACTAAGCTTAAGACGCTTACAGTTATTGCGTGATTGTGAGTTTGAGACATACGAGACGTGTGTTTCAGTCATTTATTGTACTTGCGCATGCGCCAGGGTACGCAAATTTTCGAATCGATGTTCCGTCCTTGCTTTACGAATTCACTAGTCTAGTAGAGCCCTATCCGATAACGAGGTCGGAGCGGCTAAATGTCAGGACAGGTGAGTGTGAACGTGTTACAGGCTCTTCTACAGCGTTTAATACCCGCCGTTGAGAATACACCTTGCACACACTACAAGTCACCGCAAGGATGTAGGCGTGCATGACTGACAATGATTGAAATATAGCCACTGAATGATCAAATTATTAACTGTTTACGCTTAGCCCTTATTATTGGGCGCAAGCAATCTGACATAATTCTGTTCTAGTCACGCGCAACATGGTTCTTATAGATTGTTTTCTGTGACTTAGTTCGGTCGTGTACTCTTCTAAACCATTCTCTGGTCATTTCTTTATCATTTGTTTATTGCAATTTGTCAGTGATGCACCTAGATGATATCTGATGATTAAATCCCTGACGATTAACCAAGTGATGGTGAATGATGGATGCCCGTTTTTCCCGATGTTTTAATTGATATCTAGCAAAGTCTCCAATGTATCTTCTTGAATTTGCTGCAGACAAACGTTTAACACTGCTGAACAAGACAACGGAACCTATCTTAATTAGAACGTTTGCAGTTACAAGACGCAAATGAAAGGTACCGCTTAAAAATACTTTATCAATAGCACTTACGCCTATAATTGTCGGAATTATTACACGCTTCAAATGCAGAGTGGCGGTCTGAAACCATCTTAATCTGATTTTGTTGACCAAGACACTAATGTAAACGGTCAACACATGCACAGCAATCGATCAACGGGCAGCAACACAGATAGACAAGAGAGCCTATGTTATATTTGGAATAATAAGAATTGTTTTTAGTTATGTCTTATACTTATTAATTGGAAGACCAGGTCATTGCTCTCATTTTCTATCGGGTCAGATAAAGCCGCCGCTTATTAGTGATCAATCGTTTGTAATACAATACAATGCCACGTTCTGTCATCCTGGTGGCTTAATTAATTAGCGATTAATACCATAGAAAGGTGATTTGATAGTATAGTATATACATATATATATATATATATATATATATATATATATATATATATATATATATATGTTCATATAAATATGTTCATATATATATATATATATAACATATGTGTATATTTTTATATATATGAACATATATATATAAATAAATAAATATATGTTCATATATACAAAAATATACACATATGTTATATATATACATATATATATACATAAATAAAATGTACATATATTAATGTATATATATATATATATATAACTGATATATATAGATATATATATATTACACATATATATGTATTTATATATATATTTATATCTATATATATATCTATATATAAATAGCTATATATATATTAATATCTATATATATATATATATATATATATATTATATATATATAAATATATATATATATATATATATATATTTATTTATATATATTTATATATTTATTTATATGTATTTATATATATCCAGGAACGCAGCTGATGCAATTTCCATTGAGTTTTTGATCGAATTGCTTTCCCTGAGCAAAGGACAAGTACCTATGTCACAATAATGTCATACGGTTAATGCCATCTTGCATTATCGTTACCAGTCATAGTTGGAAGCTTAATGAATACCGAAAACATGCATGACAATCCTTGATGAAAACTGGTAGATATATTGCCACACACGTGTCTAAAATAAAGGGTAAGGCAATTAAAGAAACAAAACAACAACAAACTGAAGGCAAGAACGCGTGCAGATTTATAACTCCGTCACATTTTAGCACATATAACACCAAGCTTCACTGCACACAAGTGTGTTTGGAATAATAAGCAAGTTGTGCTCTTGTATAGCGAAAATATTTTCCCACATTGTTGTGTGACTGTATTAATGACCAGTTCAAATATTGCTGAGAAAAGATTACAACCATTTGGGGACAGTAACAAGTTAACAAACTTATTACTGCCATCAAATGGTTTGAACCTTTTTTCAGCAAACATACCTTACGATGTAAACCAAAGACATGTGATTAACTTACAATCCAAATTCAGGAAAAAAAGATGATACCTCGTCAATAATGAAGCATTACCTTGTAGGTGTTATAGCGATGAAGATGTCTGCCAAGAACCTAGACGTTAGTATTAAAACAAATGGACTGGTAGTGCTATGCTAATAACACGCTTTGAAACAGGATTAGCGATGTTCGGGGTTATTATATCATCAAAAGAGCCACCCTTAAAGCCCACAACTTCAAGAAGCGTAGTTGGTCTCCATCAAGAACGTTGTTTGTGGCAATGACTGCATGTAGATAGATATAAAGTGGGTTAAAAATGCTATAATTAATAGGCTGGTCACCTTTGTAAGTACCAGAAGGAAGCCATTCTCCACCTAGACTGTTATAAAGACCAACCATTTTTTAACACGCCATCGTCACATTGTAAAGTCCCATCAGGAATTGGGAGAGTAACAGTCCTATATGAAGCATCAACCTCCAAACTAACACCTATAATTTCCAGAGGCCAGTTTTTAAATTGGCAATGTAATGGTCATATTTGATTCAATGTTGTACCAGCCAACAGTATATATGATTGACCTGAAGCCTCACCTGATCACCTGCACTGTTGTCAATAGCATTCCACAGAACATTAGACAGAGTATGATTCATAGTACTATGGATACACAAGTCTTTAGATTCAATAGGTATGGTACTTACAAACCGGGCCCGCTGTGCCCGCCTATGTAGCAGCTGATCAGCTGACACATCTCCTCATCCAGGTCTAAGCAGAGAAAGCCTTTTGACCCACAGGTTGTGGATTAGATAACTAGGTATGAAAACCTGACTGGTTCCCCGTGACTCGGAAGATCACGTTAAATGGCGGTCCCATCTCTGATAGGGGAAGCACCCAACCCTGTAGCTCAATTGTACCGTGCTGGACCATCCTCCCAGCGGCATGGGTTTCACAGCCTGTTCCGGGCAACGGGTTTGTGCCAAGTGGGCGCCGGCACTCGAGGGGAGCTTTCAAAGCGTAACATTCATCCTCATCTACCACTGTAACGTTACATCCCAATAATACCATCACGGACAGTACAATGGCGTTTAAGGTGGAGTTCTCCCGCCTTTGAGCATTACATGGTTCCTAATTTAAGCGACTATAAACTTTTAGCTGGCTTTAGAACCAACCACATGCAATACTGCCAGAACCAGGCAAAATTTGTTGTATGGGCGCAACCTCCAGCTGTGGTGTTTCCGCGTTAGACCACCTTAACACCATTCAGAGACTACTAAACGTAATCAGTGAAGCACTACCGGATGACGCTACATGGTCAGCCACTGATAAAACTTTTGACAAGAGAATGTACCATAAACTCTGCCATGAGTTCGGTGTTTGTAGAAAGAGGTAATCAAGGTCTCGGCCGAATTTATTTCACTGACCCTGAAACAGGACCCCAACAGGAGGATCACATCCCCCAGCGCCACCATTGCATCCCAGACACGTTCTGCAATTCAAACAACCACCATTGCAACTGACTTGAGCAGCCATGCTTACATCGGCTAGAGACGAGGAAATCTCTGTGGTAGAAAAGCCTCATTCCATGGTTGTGGAAAGGCCTCATCATTTTTGGGCGACAGCTACGTGCGCGCCCAGGGTTGTTGGTCGCCTCGGGTTGTTTGAGCTAGCATGGTTGTATAGGTTTTCTTCTTCCTGCCGCTGTTGTTCCTAACATCCAAAAAAGTCAACCAAGCCAGGTCGTACAATAAAAGGATCTGATCGAAAGTACTGATGGAAAAGTGTTCGTGAACTCGCTGTACCACGGTGCTGTTGTTTTCAGTATATCTATAGTTTACGCCAAGCTCAACAAGATGGCTCTGGGTTGGGCAATTCCCAAGCTTGACGTTGCCCTTAGCCATGGTCACAAAGAACATGCTATTTGAACAAGGGATTAAACCAGGTGACCTCGATTGCGCTGCTTGTTAGAGGTGCCCTTGTCAATGCCCTTGCGTTCTCTGGGAGCTCCTTTTATTCTCTAAGTTTCAAAGCAGCCAAGTAAGCGCCATGATATGGCAATCGAGCAGCTTCATTCTGCGCTGGCAGCATGGGCCAAGAAGAGAACTGAGCGGCTGGTCTATATCAACGAGCAGCTTCGCCACCAGCGTGAGTATTCCCAAGTCACAGCAACCCACTGAGTAGCATGCAGCCTGAGCCTCAACTTTCAGACTTCTATGTACCCTCAGATAACCAAAACGGACTTCAGGTGGCCTGGTTGCCTACAGGCTTGCTAAGAAATTTGCATACAAACCCGTAGAATTTTTTATCACCATGATATAACAATTTGGAGACTCGTGCTCATTAGCGTCCTTGCATATAACAATGGATCACACGACCCATCGCATGCAAACTATCTACTGTAGCCCCTAGGGGTATTGGAAGGGCATTAGAGCTATCAAGGAGCTTGTATCAGAGGGTTTCTCGAAATGGGATTAGCTTATAAAACAAGCTCTATGGCAAATCTACCTGCCAATCCCGAAACACACTCCTAGGGACGGTTACACGCTCGAGCATGTACTCGCGCGGGACACTGCAAGATAGGCATGGTTGGACCATAGCAAGAAGTCTTAAATGATCCAGTCCACCTACGGGTCTTTGATTGTGAGACCTTACGAGCTGTGGATGGTGAGGGCATAGCCAAACCACCTGTTTGGATTTGGTCTCTGCAGCCTCAATGGACACCTCGACGATGCCATTGAGGACGAGTACCTCGATGCGGTCTGTGCCCGGTATCAGTACCTTTATGTTTTGCACAGGTGTCCATGGGGTGGTATAGTAGAGGAATCAACGAGTCTGGATAGCTCATTTGTGTATTTGCAGTAGCAGCTCTAATGCCCTGCCCCGGACCTTCTGGCGGCTGGTGAGAATGTGGTGTTTTTGGAACCAATCCCAAACCAGGCAGTGGGACAGAGCATTTCGCATCTCCCAACACTGGAACTTGTCGGGCTTGAGGCGGATGCACTCCTCCAGGGCTTTGAGGGTGTCGTCCTTTGCCAAGTAGTCTAAGGTGCCCTCCTCGAAGTACGCCTTTTCTCTGAGCCAATCGTGTGGCAGCTCTCCTGTTATTGGTGGTGGCTTACCCTGGTCACCACAGCAGACAACATGTACACCACGTGATTCCAGCGACTCCAGGAAGGTCGCAGGTTCGCGCGTGGTAGTGTGCAGACTTTGACCAAGATGACACTGCGTGGGATGTATTTCTGCCCCATACGCTCTAGTGTCCACTCTACATCACCTCTCCACCTAAAGAAGCAATGATATGTCTGGGCCTGCACGCCTCTGCGTATGGAAGCCATACCTCCTGTTGTGTACCGAAAGAGATAATGGCCTATAACATCAGCAGGTTGACAAGGAGGCCTGACTCGACTAGGATGGCCAGTAACACAGTGGCGCCCAGCTCGGTAAAGTGCTTGCCAAACCAAGTAGAGATTACCGGGTGTATACCCGCCCTGAACACCCACTCCAGGACTTCGGCAAATCTGGTACAGATGTCATATAGCAGCGGGCAATTGATAGCTTTGCGCATCATATGGTGGGTTGCATAACCAAACCACGCAAAGTAGGGACCTGCCTCGCCATGGCATTGCATGCTAGCTGGGTACCAGCTCTTCATGTCGAGGCTTACAACGTCCTTGGTGTCATACGCCATAGAATTACACAGCCCAACATGTCCGTGAAAACATGTCAGCGAAACATGCCTTCTGAACATCATTCAGGAGGCTGACCGTGTTATCCATCGTTTGTCTAATATACCTCTTAACGTGTTGATAATAGGGTAAATGCTCGCTGCTCGGCTAGCAATTTAGAGTGTAAAACAGAATGGACCCAGAAACCTTTCATCCCAAATGAATACCAATGTAGAGGCACAGTGGTGACAATAACGTTGATATCTCTTGACCATTATCGGTCCACCACAACGCACGCCTATACGTCTCGTCAGCTGGTTTATCAGTCGAAAAAGCTTCTTGTCTCGTTTACATTTACATGACAGGGACAGCTTGGGCTCTGAATCACCAAGAAAATGCTCAAATCTCCCTTGACTCGAATCTAAAACGCTGAACATTTCAACTTGTGCGATCTTAGCGGGGTTTGTATTCTTGACCCTATTTGGATATCTTTCAATGTACAAGGCAACATTTTATGCTTACTTGCTCTCCCAAATAACGATATAGCAAGATGTATGCTGGTCAATGTTGTTACAACATTGCTCAGCTTATAGGTTAACATCATTCAAACCCCTGTCATGCACCCACCCTCATAAAAGTCCGTGATAGCGTTTATTCAAACTCTTTCTCTATTTGTAATCAGCGAATAGTGTTGAAGGTATATTTCTGTAATGCTTCACCCATAACTCACAAACTCCTTTCTATATCCATCATAGAAACAGCACAGTATTCATTGATGTGTTCTATTTGTATTTTGGTATAATGGTAAGATACGGAAGTGCTGATATATTTCCCAGTGGGTGCAATTTTGTAGTGCAACACTTGAGCGATTGAAACCTATGGTGCTCGAATTGAAACGTGTCCCTTGGTAAAAACTTGATGGGTTCATCCTAGCAAGGGATAAAAGCAAACATGACAAAATAAATATCACCAGCGTTATTGCTATCTGTAATTACTGCTATAGATATAAATGCGGTTGACCTCTTGATATATCGAACACATACACATTGTGTCAAAACAGAAACAAGGCGATATTTCTCCGGATAGCAGTTCACAATACTAAGCTGGAATGTATATAAGTGCTACGGTATTCACCGCGGACAGTATTGCATGGATATACTTAGAACGAAGGAACTGGGAGAATAATGGCTGCAGACAAATATTGACTAATTATTTTGGTTCAAGACCAAATCATTCCATGCAGCCCATTATCTAGCATAAATAACCTGTCATGTGTAAAATAATTCAATAAAATATAGCACAACCAGTAATCAAAGACATGATGCAAGGATTGTTATGCATGAGAGGATGCACACCAAGACTTGTTACAGTAGCATTTTATGATAAAGGCATTCAGAATTATGTGGTTTAAACATACATCCATCATCCACAATATCCAAATAACGAATTCCATCATGGAGTATGACTGTTTATAATTATTTACCATACTTTACATCGAGGACCCCTTGTCATTATTAAATGCCTTGATCGTGTATAATAACCATGCTATAAATGAATATTGGTACGGCTGGAGAAACGGATTAGGGTTCGAGATTTAGATATTGTGTAAATTTTCTTGCACATGATGAATTGGTGCATATTGGTGTAGACGCAATAGCATCATTGAGGACATATAAGCCAATTCATATTTGCCTGGGTTAGTTAGGTGACTTTTTCACGTTTATATGTGAATGCGTGCTATAAAGTATGGCGATTTGGTAGTAGACATCTTCTGAATTCATTCTTCAGATATCATATTGAATAACTATTGAACAATTTTGTATTCAGAAAATGTCAAGTAAATGGTGCATTTGATGTTTGTATGTCAATTTAAAATGTACTTTTAAAATGTTGTTTAAAAGGCTCACTTGATTGCATGACCTTCACAAAAACCCCACAATCATCAAATAAAACAATGAAAGCAAGAATAAAATGTAACTGTAAATGCAATTTTCCTGTGTTCTATTACGATATATGATTGTAAAGTGCCTCTGCAAAGCCAGCGTAAGAATCTAGTTGTCAAATTCCTGTTTCGGTGAAAAGCTAATTTGACTATGCAAGCAAGTCATGATAAACGGTTAAACCAACAAAGGAAATTTAACAGCTGCAAAGGGTAAGCTTTGACACATGTCAAACAACTGATGACCTGGTTCTTCCTGCAATTTGTATCCTACCCTTCACTCTTTCTTCTAGCAAACTTCGCGTTCTACATATTGTAGAAAGTAGTTATCATTATATATTGCCTGTATGTTCATACGCCAAGTATAAGTTGTAAGACAAATATTAATCAAGATGTCGACATTCAAGTCACTGTTGATGGATTCATTTCCTCTCGGCGTGCATGTACAATCACCAACATATACACCACGCTCAGCGAATGGACTATTTCTGGGGAGATCTGAGGTGACTCACGTTGGAATTCGTTGGTAAATGTCAAAGTGTGCCTGTCTAGATCAATGCATTCCTATCTTGCATCAAGGTCATATAGCTGGATAATACATAAATTTACTTACCACCCCTTTATTCACTCTTTGTGTGACAATACTAAAAATGCATACCCATTATGCATTAAGGTGTCACACCATCCATTTCTGCAGATTAATTGTCACATATAACTCTTTAGACTTTATTTTGACTATAGACTATATTTGCCCAATGTATGCATTTGAATGCACGTTGCTATCGATTGCTGTCGACCACACGAAAAACGAAATAGACATGCTGACTCTCAATCACAACTATTAAGATCAAAATGACTTAATGGTGTTTGTGAGATTATTGAGTGCTAAACAATTTCATTAATACGAGCTCTGATGTAACATAGCTGTCGTTGTTGGATTATTCTGCTCTTTTCATGGAAACACATTTGGTTTTCACCTGTGTCGGTACATTGTTTGATTAACCATGATTATTGACGAGTCCCTAGAACATCGGTTGTTTCTCTCTCGTCTTGTTCATATCCCTGCCATTCCCAGAAACCTCGCCGGATGCTATCATCAATATCTACTGGAGTCGCTCGTACCAGCATTGCACTAACAATGAAAATAGATATGTGGCTTTTAGGGATGCGGTAAAGGCGTGATCCATTCTTCAATATAAATTCCAAAGCGATTCTTACATCATCACTAGATGAATGGGTTAAAGACAAATATTCGGATGTCCACTGTGTGACATAGGTAATAGATGGGAACCTTCCATATGGAACACCCAAATATACAAAAACATAAATGGATCATCAAAGGACATAGCACCAAATATAACTTTGAGGTAAAAGAATGACGAGTGCATGGGTCAACAAAACTTAAACTGCCAATAGTACAGATTTATTTTACCATGATTGCAAATGTCATCAAAATCCCTAAATTGTAATGAAAACATCATGTTCATTATTATGCCTGGCATTGTATATGTCGTGATTGTGATGGATTGGAATGCTTGAGAGTAATGTTACAATATGTAACAGCCGTCTAAACATTGAAGCATCTCCAACATGCACGGCTTCATGAGTTACCCTGGATATTGCATGGAATCCTACTCCAAACGAATGCGCATATGATGCTGTCAGGTAAAATGCCATCGGATGATGTAATGTTTTGAACATGGCCAGCAAAATGGGTCGCACATGACAGTTAACGTCTGAAAACTGTAATCGATTCCATTTTTCTACGTATAGAGCATGCTTGTGAGCATAATCATTATATGATAAATACTACTTGTGGTAAATCTTGGGTTATTTTAATAAACAAAGCATTTAACGGGGGTTTGTAAAGGAAATAAACAACTCCGATAGGATTCTATGCCGTTTATCACATACACGTTATTCCACATCACTAAACCCTAAGGTCACGTGACCTAAATAAGCTATGGCGTTTTCACAGTCTCCATTTGTTCATCTTATCTGGAGTATTTTTCCATCGCGTGTTTTTGTCCGCTTTACTGATCCTTTAACAAGAACTATAACAAGGGCTATTTCGTCATAGTAAGCCAGTTTTGTGTCGTCTTGGTATATTTTCTTTGACTAAGTGGGTTTTTTATAAGCATGGTTTCTAAATGTTGACCTTTGGAACATTCCCTTTTTCTGTTGTTTTCGATTATCATATTGACGAGAAATCGCTTGCACTAATTACACATTCATCAAGGTTTCATCTTCTAACAAGTAATACATATGAGACGGTGCACCCCTTACGCTGAATGAAATCATTCAGCGTCCCTGTATCCAAGCCGATGGTTACAACACAATTTTGGATTAACAATAATCTGCCCTAGTGAAGTAACTAACCAATTCATTAAGGTTCGTCAACATCGGTAGATGCAGAAAAAGCCACTTCTCCATGGCCTCAATAGGATTGCTAGCATACACGCAAACATATTCCCATTCATCTACAGAACATAATCGTGATACCAAAGATAAGCCCTTTATTTGATAAAACATTACTGCGATGGCTCACAAAGATCTCAATTAGCTCCACAAATATTCAGCTTGTTTTTATAATTGTGTTGTTCAGCTGATTGGGAAAAGAGACACAATGTACTTATAATACATAGGCAACCACCATTCACCATCAGTCTATTGTTAATACTCAAGTGGCAATAGTGTTTGAGCGAATGCTTCAGGCTTCTCGACGTATGAACAATTTGTACGAAGTCCATCCACCAATAACAAACAAGATTTACTCTGGGTAGCCGTATGTGTATTGGTAAAAGTAGAACCACGTACCTTTGTATTAAAGCATAATTGTCTTCCCAGTTATTCAATAAATCCAATACCTGACTCTCTTGATCAAATAGTTAGCCACACAACACGCTGCGCTGTTTGGCGGCTAATCTGTCTTGTGACAAATCTAACAGGTAGTTACATACATTTGTACTTTCGAGGCTCGTTTGGGTGACTACTAAACAGTGACGTTGTTCACCCTTGCCATTTGCGTGGAACATCGAGAAGTATGGAGAGCAGTCTCAAGCTGGTTGATATTATTGCATTCAGAATATGTGCGTTGACATTCACTTTGTTTGTTGCAACTTTACAAGGGCAATCTTTCTAGACTATTGATAATTGCCCGTTAGAATCAAATTGCGTACTAGCTCAGCAATAATCAATGCTTTGTTGAAGCTACTCGGAGCTAAAATATTTAGTATGACCAGTTATTTCTTTGTGACTTTGCTATAAAATCGAATGCACATCAGGTATTACACAGTTTTCATGATTAGTTAGCTGATGCAATATATATATATATATATATATATATATATATATATATATATATATATATATATATATATATATATATATATATATATATATATATATATACTATATATATATATATATATATATATATATATATATATATATATATATATATATATATATATGTACATTTATTTATATATATATGCACCAGGTACCTACTATGCTTTCCTATGGCTCGTTTGGGGCATATATCAGCACCCCAGTGAGCCTCATGTAACATGGTTACTTTCGCTTTATACTTTGGTTAAGATAGACAATATACTCATAATGACAAATGAATGTCCTTGGAGGATAAGAATCCCTCATACCATGGCATCAGTAGATTGTTAAACATACGTCTGTTGTTTGGCAATATATCTCGTGATCTAATAGGATACTGGTTGTTTTGAATACTGAAAATGCGCATTCCATTATACAGATTGCATTATTTACATTATAGTGTGCTATTGCCCTTGTGCATGAGGTAAAGCTTCGTGTGTGTTTTATTCTGCATGGGAAATGACAAAGTAATACTTTGTAGAAAAACATACGTTCGCTGGCTCATTTGAAAACAGGGCGGTTGTATGTTTGGACAAATTATGCCCAGCAATAATACCTGTCTACCAAGGTCGCAATATGACCTTCAATATAAATCGCGACTTAGTTTCACTTCATTTCATCTCATACCAGGTGAGTTATAGCTTTTCTAAGCTACTTCTGTCTTTTAAAAGTGAAAGTATTGCATATTAGCGCAGATTGTAGATGCCCAAAGCACATCCTTATACAAATTAATGACATGTGCCACAAACATTTCCTCAGCAATATTGCATGTTCCTTTATTGAGGTAACTATTCCGATTTAGCTCCTAACAAGGCTCATTGGACTACAATCGACTTCGGAGTGAACTTCTGTCAGTAATTGAAACTGGTTCTAGCAATTGATTAGATTTGTTAGCGCTTTCTATCCGCAACTGCATCCAAAACTGATGTTTCTTGCAATTTAGTTGCCCAACATTTGTATTCCCTCGAGCAATAGTGTGAAATAGCAGTCGGTGTTAGACTGATCTTGTTTTTTTCAGAGTTTCTCCTAAATTTTGAAATTTTGGTTACTTGTGTAATGCGTTCGACATATATAGATATATCAGTTTTCAGACAAGGGACTCATAAAATCTTGATACTGTTACCTGCTACAAATATAACAGGTTCTGTTCTTATCAGCAACACACTTATTTTGTCAGTACTGACAACAGCATTCGCGCGGGATGTCACTGCCGAACACTTTCCAACAAAAGCCATCACTCGTGTCAATAAAGCCATCATAACAAGGAGTTTAAAGCTACGCTAAGAGGGCTCACTTCGAGTGGCTCAGCGGTGATCGCATCCCCAATTATAATACACTGCAATCGTAAGGTGGCGCTAGCATGACACATACTAAAGCACATGGGAACTCGGGGCCGACGTCACTGCGATTGAATGAGAGCGGGAAATATTTCGTTTTGCAGAGGCTTTCTGCTGCCAGAACACGTCACACAATAGGCTTACAAATATCGGAAATAGCAAGTATATTATTTACTATATGTAATCTTGATTAACTGCGCGGTATTGGGTACACCAATTGAAAACAGTTCGCCTCTCACAGCGTCCGCGCAGTTAACGATCCTCGATCGTTCATGTCCGCGCTGTAGATGCTGGTTTTAGATTGTTAATAACTGTCTAGAGGGAGGGAACTGGCCTCGGGTAGACATTAATATTGGTTGGCTTGTCCGAGACACGTAATGGTCTCGAGCAAAGAGTTTATATGTACGCTAAGCTGGGTGGTGATTATAAAATGACACTTAATGCACTACCGTCATCAGGCGACGATACCATGAAATCAACAAAAGCATATAAGACTGTTAATTAAACGCCTCGGGGCTCGGCGTTAAAGATATGGGGTCATCTGGTGGGTCGAGGCGACCAAGGGTCCAAATTAAACAGATAATTCTACGTGGTTTTAAGAGATGCTTATGATAAGATGCTATGACAAAAAAAGCTTTTGGTTGACAGGTGGCGCATCACATATTTCCTCCGGCGGAAGGCTTGAGTGAGCGCCATGAGTGAAGCTATAAACTCTTTGATCATAGTTCATGTTTAATATAATTTAAACAGCGACAGAAACTTGAGTGGGTACATTATTTGATTAATTTATAACCATGATTAGAGATAATTGTGCAAAACATTGGTTGTTTCCTTGTCATCTTGTTCCCATTACTACCATTCCCTGGCACCTAGCAGGAAGCTCATATCAATAACATGGTGGAGTGCCACTGCTAGCACAACACTGACAATGGATATGACGAAAATAGATGGGTGGCCTTGAGGAATACGGTAGAGACGTCTTACATCTCCAATGGATAAAGAGAATAGAAACTTTGTAACATCGGTAGAACTAGATTGTGTGAGATCGAGTAATCAAGCAATGAATTGTTATTATAGGGTAACACAGACTTTGGATTATGATAATTTGATCATATCTTGTCCTATCATATAAGATAGCTAGATATAGGCTGATGTTCTGTGATTAGTCGATGGTAACCGGCTATATTGACACGAAACGACACAACAGCATCAGGTGAGCACTGAAGTCAATCGTATAAAGTATGATTTTGAGGAATTTAACTGACGGGTTGAAGGGTCAAGGAAACTTTAACTAAAGATTTCAAACATCCAGAGTACATATTAATAATACCACAACTGAGTTCCTGATCCATTGTCTGAATTAAGATAAAAATATCATGTTTATTGGTATTGTTTGCTGTTGATCAGGTCGTGATTGTGCAACATTGAAATCTTGCGATGATTGGCACAATATGGAATCGCCATCTAAAAAATTGCAACGTCTCCAACATGCAGAGTTACCCTATTCAAAATACCTGTGCATATTATGCTTTCAGTGTCATCCGATGATGCGATGTATTGAACATGACCAGCGAAACGGGTTGAACAAGACGTTCAAGGTATTAAAAGCCTTCTTCACATAATAGTACTATTGCGTGTAGGCATAATCATTAAAATATAGTTCCTAAATGCAGAAAATCTAGATTTATTAAATATTAGAACATTTCAGAGGGATCCGTCACGAGAATACTGATAGAGTAAACCCAGCGTTGTGAAACATTATTTGCACGTTTGTTTTGACGAATCATGACACTATGCATTACACATTCTTATTCCGTATTAGCCTATCATTGGAAATAATTTGTATGTGCTTGGTGACTGTATCCATTTAATTATTTGCATTCATGTGATAGAAATCAAAACATTATAGAGAGTTCTCTAGAGTTTCCTGGTAGCAAATCTTTTATATTTGTGGATGGATTTATCAAATTTCTCAGACCTTAAACACAGTGTATATAGTGCTCACAAAGAAAACCATTAACTCGGCACGATGAGGATTGAAAGTAAAGCTCCAATATTTTACGCACAAAAATCCATTATTCGGCAAGATCACTACTATTACGTGCAATGAATAAGTTGTATGACCCTATTATGGTTTTTGATGATGGATTGATTGTGAAGCGCTGGCAAGATATTGGTCATATTAATATCACATCAAATCATGACAAACATATTGATCCAACTGACAAATATATATATATGCATTTTGTGGCTTTTCAATACCATTTATTGATCAGCTTCTCCCCATTATTGATATTTCCTGCAATAGGACCATAAACAACCTAAGTTACTCCATAATTGCTTGTTTTGTGCCATCAGCAAATGAGCAAAATAAACCCTGAATATGCAAGCCTTGTTTTTTGTAATCGGCAACTGAACGCAATTATGTCAATCAGCTGATGGTTCAAATAGGCGAAATATATCCTAGGTTAGTGGTGCTTCATTTGTGAATGCTTGCAATATTCATGCAACAATTGCCATATCATATTTAACATTGACCTGTGTGTATATCGCTGCGGACAGCATAAATTAGCAAATATTCGCCCCTGTCCATTCAAATCAACCACTTGACATCTAATGACAATTTACTATGACAAAAACAAGTCATGCAGAAGAATATACCGATGACAAATGCGGACGCCTTTACTTTCATACTTTACCAAACAAAGCCGTCCATTCATCACCGTCTACTGTTGTTGTCCTCTAACCAGCGCAAGCGGAAAGTTGAAGGCGTAGCAGCATGGAAGTGGATATATGAACAATATGTTCGAGATGAAAGAGTGCTCACCAATATTTAGCTGTATAGAGACGGGGCTTCTCTTTCCTGTGATGGCTTTTCTTTGATGGCGGGTCGTGTCATGCTGCCATCAACAGTATTCACGGTAGTAATTTACGTCGCAACCAATTGTATCTAAAACGCATATAAACATCATGTTATTATATCTCTAGAATGTGTTACAATATTGTGTAATCATAACGTAGTAAAAAAAGGTGGTACCAATTTCCACCAGTGAATCCTTCTGAATTGCGCTAAGATTTCAATCACTACTGGTGTAACATTTAATTAGTCATGTAAACTAGATTTACAATAGCCAATTGTAGTATACATTACAGGTTATTTTGTTTATTTATATCAATACATTCAGAAATTAGCCACGTGGCATTGCTTCTGGCACTGCTTCCATGCCACGAATCATCAACTGTAACGACGTTTAATGAACTTTCTTGGCATGGCGGGAATGATGTGCTGCTGCTGAAGCACTATTATGACGAGTATCTCCAATGGACATCTTACAGGAACTTTTTATAAATAACTCTGTTACTGGTTGTGTAGCAACGTAGACTGTTGGTAAATAGCTATTTTCATAACATTCGTGTATGTATTTTCATAGCTGTGAACCTCATTCCACGAGGTTTCCATATCAATATCACCACAATCTACCTTGCGTTCCCACCATTTACAATCGGTATTATCCCATAAAAGAAAGCCTTTGCCCGATAATATTAAGCTTTAAATGCAACGCAACAATTGCTAGGCCGGTATTGACGTCCTTTTCAAAGATATATGTTAGTGAGGTACTATGAATGGGTGTTATATTTAAGGTGCCGTCAAATATACAGCAGTCCCGTGTTGTGGAATTTAACACATGGTACTACTTTCTGTTATTATCAGATACAATGGCTCAATACACTTGACATAGTAGGGTTAATGTTATGTATCGAATAAACGTGATTTTTATCCATGATATTACAATAAAGTAAGAGGCGAGAACTTTTCCAAAGCATCAAATGTACGTGACACAATAAACCATGACATCAAACAAGGATGATCCACTTGTTGCTCTGTCCATACAGCCATGGTGCTAGAAAGCCATCCTATCAATCCGACTTCATGGGTGCAATTTAATATGCTATTAAACAGAGATGTATCGGAATTCCTACTCGTATGATATACCATAACAACCTATAATAACAACCGACCATATTTCCTATTCCACGAAAACCTATTATTCTGGACAGTCATTTGTGTCCATGGTGACCGAATAACCATCAATAACGGCTATATGGTAGATTGTTTATTACATTAATCTTGCGTCTCATCATTCACCTCAAAGAGTCATTTCCAACTGAAAATTAATCTGCTGAACGGTGTCTGAAGGGAGAAGGCCACGCATAGCCATATGCTTTCTATTTTCGACAGCGCTGTCTTATCTGTTGAGACGAATGCCAAATAACTCCATCTAGACCGTTGGTGAGAGACTGTAAAAGTTCGTACCTCAGGGTATGAAATTGTACACATCATATAAGGTTTGAAGTTCAAACGGGTGACTATGCAAAGCAAATCTGCATTGCCCAAGCTGATCTACGTGGTGCCACTGATGCAATGTACAACAAGCACATGATTATGGGTGATTTATCAAAACAGCAGCTAGAAATGCTACAGGCCATCAACAAGTTTCAATGCTTCAATAATGTTTTTTGTTATCACATTGCGTGTTTTCCTAAGGTGCATTCCAATCACTGAGACAGTGATTCTTCGTACACAACAAGTCTAGCAAAAGAATGTACTAATGTCAATAAATGCGTCCGCCTTCTTCCAAACTCTATCATGCAAAGCCATTAATTTATTACTATCAGTCCATCGTTATTATATATCAGCGGGCACACTGATATGCTACTGTACACTTGCTTCAATGTGTGTTCAACGCGTTTATTATAGCCTCGTTTGGTTTGTTTGGACCATGAATAATCAATTTCATGTAAAAAGCCTTACCCGCACATGTGTATGTAAAATGACTTGTGCATTCATATAACGAAGGCTATAATGGATTACACTTAACCACCATAATTAATATACGCCTACCCTAGAAGCGTTGATATGCAATATTCCGCCTTCATTTATCTGCCATGAATATTAAATATTGTTGCGACTAAGATGCTGCCTTGCCTTCCCAGCGCTTAAAAGACTGTTTAAGTTAATCGCCAACTGCCACTCTTCTGTCATAAAGGCCTTTTATGCGCGCCACACTGCCAGATGACTCATTGTAAATCTATATGCCAATGTCGACCACAGTGCTTCGGATTTTATTCGTGATATGAAAGATTAATCCGTTTGTAGTATTCAAATAAAAAAAGATCTATATCAAAAACATAAATATGCAGCTTGTATTTACAATTGTACTATTCAGATGATTTTCATCAAAATGTGCTTCAGGTCGGCTAGCTTTATTTCTGAAGCAAACAATTTTCATGCTGCCAAAGATATAGCTGTTATTAGTGCATATACACGTCTCTCTTCTTTAAATCATGCCATCAACAACTCGCGCCACTACATTATGAACAAAGCATGCCATAAGAATGTACTGATTTTGATAAAAGTTTTTTTTGTTCCGTGCTCTATAATACATAGACAACCATTAATCACCATCAGTCTATTGTTTTAATTCAAGTGGCAGAAGTGTTTGAGCGAATGTTGTAGTCGTATCGACGTACAAACAATTTGCTTGAGATGAAAGTGTATATATATATAAATATATATATTTATATATATATACATATTTATTTATATATACATATATATATACATACATATATATATATATATATATATATATATATATATATATATATATATATATATATATATATATATATATTCATAGATGTAAGGCAGCTGAATGCTTATTACTGTTATTTTCATATTTGTCAGCGAAAAACAATATTTTACTGGTAATAAACGTGCGCCGACTGCTCATTTGAAAACAGGTTGGTTGTATATTTTGGACACATTATACCTGACAATAATTCCCGCATTATGCCTTTTAATATCATTTAAGTTAGTATCCTCTGTCCTCCAAAAGTGAAAGAATTGCACATTTGTTCAGACATAATTGTACAACTTAATTATATGTACCATGCAATATTGCATGTTACTTTAGTGAGGTAATTGCTACAATATGTTCTCAACTAACCTCATTGGACGACAACCGACTTCTGTGTGGCCTCCTCTCAGTAATGGCTCATATTTTAGGAGCTTCTATCAGCAATTGCAATCCAAAACTACTGTTTCTTGCATTTTAGTTGATATTTGTATTCACTCGAACCATGATGTGGAATAGCAGTTGTTGTTGGATTGATCCGGGTTTTTTTATCAGATATAGTGTTTCTTCTATATATGTTGTGTTTGTGCTATTTGCTTAACGCGTTTGATATATAACAGTGATAAGGAGAGGTACTCTCATAGCTCACATTTGATATAATTTAAACGACGAAAGAAGCTTGTGTGTGTATAGTGTTTGATTAATTAATAACCATTATTATTGACGATTGCGCGGAATATTGGATGCTTTTCTGTCATCTTGTTCCTATTATAACCATTCCCTGGCACCCAGCAGGAAGCTCGTATCAATTACCACGCGGAGCGCTCCTGCTAGCAGACCACTGACAATGGATGTGACGAGAATAAATGGGTGGCCTTGAGGGATACAGTAGCTACATGATCCGTTCATCAGCATATATTCCACAGCAATACTTACATCATCGGTGGACTAACAGGTGAGAGACGAATATTGCCACTTGTCTACAGCATTACATCGGCAGAACCAGGTTGTGTGTGATATAGTAATCAAACTATGAATTATTGTGTGTATATTAATATACGGCAAGCTTGATACAAATGTACTGTGGATTATCACTATCATTCTCATGTAAGATAACTAGATATAGGCAGGTTGGTAGATGGTAGATTTTGTTACCAGCAGTACAATACATTCCAATTATATATGGCGATATGGTTCAAACATCTATATCTCAGTTAAACAGCGATTACAAGTTAGCAGTTTGAAAAAACTCATATGGCTGAGATCAATAGAAGCCTCTTATTATACGTTATTTTGGTCAAAAACTAACTAAACTAAGGGCCGAATGGAAAACCCCTTCTGTCGACAGATTGCTGAAACAATATTTGGGCGTAGGAGAAGTTGAGACTAAGATCACGACAGACTGCAGGGTGAAATACTAACTCTGAAAAATGCTTGTCCAGTCGGGCAAGTCCTGCTAATTTTTACTAGTCGGATTGAAAAACCTACCTGTCTGGTCATAGTATGAAAATATGAATACCTGAATCGCCGATCATGCTCGATGAGTCTCGCAACGAAGTTAGTTCAGACCTTGAGTTCGCATACAGACGATTGGGGTTTTCTTTCTAGGTAAACTGAGCGCACGTTCCCAGGAATCGCCGATCGATCTTAATATGCTTTGTTTAAAAAATATAGAATATAAAAAACGATGGCAGCTTCACTTGTCCGACGGCTTCACCTACTTGCCAGGGACAAGTGGGCGATGATTAATGTTTTTTCCCTGGACTGCCTTGATAACTGCTGATAATAAAGTCGAAGAATGCTTGACAGCTGAAGTTTGATAACTGCATACATTGGCGTTATTGAGCAAGGTTATGCACAGTGATCCCTTCTGTCCATAGAAATCCATGGAATGGCATAAGGAACATGCTCCTGCATAACAGAGATAGATCGGGACTGTGCAGAAAAGAGTATACAGGGCATCCATCACTTTGTGTTCTGAAATTAATAGGGTTTTGATCAACCTGGTGTTTACTGGGCTGACACAGGCGGCCAATGATGGTGGCTTTGGAGAGATTGGTTAGGTGCTTTTGGAAGCAACACTGCCACGGTTTGAGCGACAAGTAAGAGGCATATAACAGACGTGTAAGAAACAGTAGCATAAAGCAGGGGGGAATCGAAGCATAATTGAGTCGCACAAGGGTGCTGAATTCACGAAAGTCAAACTTAAGTGTTAAACGTAACAAGCAAGCGATAGGATGTTTTGTATGTCCTGACTGCAGCAATGAGAGAAATGACGCAATATGCAGTATTGTATGTTATAACAAATATAATGCAAGAACATTTTGGTCTTCTTAACGGACAAACCCTTCTGCCTTTGGTGAGATGGGTGATCAATCATCAGAATACAATTGATTTGGTTCTGAGACATATAAATGGATGGCCACTGCCGGAAACCGTCAGGATTGCTCTTTTCAGTGCCGGCCTTTCTTTACGACGGGCCGTGTAATGCTGTCGCCAGGAGTATCCGCGGTATTGTTGGGCCCAATCCCCACCCCAACACATTGCAACCTCCCAGAATGCCGGATATCATATGACCTAGCCAAATCCTTTTGGCACACTTGATGGTAGATTCCCATCCGATCGTCATATCAGTCATGTATAGTTAGTTTCCCGTTAGTTGTTCTGGACATCGGTCCCTATGACCTTGTTCAAAGTAAAGACCCTCGGTAACATTATTGTTGACAGAGCTTAAAGCTATCATCGTCCAACATTGTGTCATCCATGCCGCGGTCTGTTTCTGCAGTTCACACGGCTAATCTTAAAGACTTCATAGAAAACATGTAAATAGAAGCCCGTTCATGAGCACATTAATGACAATCACCTGAGGTCAGGTCAGTCCCCATGCATTGAACTACACAAACGATGCATTTCAAACGTGTACAATCAGCTGATAAACAAGAAATTTTATCAACCCCAAATACACAACAAGTGTGATTGCTTGGCTACTGACGTACAATAATCGGTTGTGTTTATTAATATATTCACTGTTGCAGTTGATATTCAGAATAGTTATCGTATAAGAAATAAGAATTAACTGATCGACAAATAAGCAGTCATCTTAATTGTTATTGCCAGTCATTGTGAAATATCCGGCTATTACATTTTGCTATATATCTCTGTAAAAGGTCACAATGACGGATTGGTAATGCATCTATTTCAATCTACCTAGGTCGACAAAGCAATATTTAGATGTTCTCTATGCTGCATCAGATATTGTATTGTATTGTAAAGCAGCATATTTACGATTTCATTATCTGCTATACTTCAATGTGACGGCATAGCATCAATCACAATGATTTGGAACGAATTATTTTCGTCGTAACACATTATTTAAAGCATATAATCATTGTCCTTTTATCTGAATAATATGTTAGAATACTGTGAAATCACAAGGTAGTAAAAATGTGATACCGATGTCACATTTCCATTAACATATCCCTTCGAATTACGTTTAGATATCAATCATAACTGGTGAAATATTTAATTGTTCATCTACGCTTGATTATTCATAACTAAATGAATGATTCAATATAGGTTATTTTGTTTATATTCAACAATATATCGAAATTTGGTTACATAGCATTAATCGTCGAATCACCAACTGTGAGGAAGTTAAATGAGCTTCCGTGACTCTGGCGCCCGGACGGTTGCGGTAGTGTATTTCTATTTGGCGGGGGTATATTCATAGTTTAATCATCTCTACTATTTTGTCGATTATCTCCAACAACAGCACATCTATTTTCACTGCTACAGATTTTGTATCAAAGACGACAGCTGACATATTTATTTATTTCCATTTGAGTATGTATTAGCCCATCAATAATCTAATTTCTACGAGGCAGCCGTATTCATATTCCTACTTTTCAAGCATAAAAATTATTTTGAATTAAGTGCGATGAATGGGTAATATATTTGAGGTGCCATTGAGTACACAGCACTATCACGTCCCGCGTTATGGAATGCAACTCAGATATGAATTACGGACATTATTGCTCGGTTTTGAATCTTGTCTGTAAGTGCATATTACAATGGTTCTATATATTTGATCTAGTACGGCTTATGTTAATCATCAATGATTCAATGGCTCTGCACATTCGATTTATTAACGTCTATGTTAATCATTAATGATAACGTCTAAATCAACGTGATTTGATTACATGGTGCTACAATACAGTATTGCCGCAGATATTATTGCATTTGGCACAATAAAACATGACATCATTTAAGGATGTTCCACTTGTTGCTCTGCCCATATAGCCATGATGCTAGAAAGCCATCCTATCATTCCGACTTCATGGGTGCAATTTAATGTGCTATTAAATAGAGATGTATAGGAATTCCTACTAGTAAGATATGCCATAACCACCTTGATAACAACACAGTGCATTTCTTATTCCACGAAGATCTTTTATTCTGGACAGTTAAGTGAGTCCATGGTTACAGAATAACGACCAATAACGGCTATACTTCTGAGCTCTCAGAACATGAAATGTGATTGGATCCGCTCATTTTCCCTCCTGGGGTAGGAATGAGTCATTTAGTAAAAGGCACATTTTGACATTAAACAAATTGCTAGCGTCAAATGGAAAGAACACCGCTCAAGCTAAGATGCATATGTAAATGGCACATCAAGCCTATGACCCATCAACATATTTGGATTTGGTAGCGTTTGATGGTGAAGTTATGATTTGTTTATGAGCAGTGGACCTGCTGGCGTTGGGCACACCTTAACCCGTTGTAAGTATACCGGCGCATAAAACGCCTTTTATGATCGACAAGATTATTGTATATGTAAGCAGTCGCTATATTGCGGTATTGTGGTATCTCTGACCTTTAACTTTAAAAGCAGACAGCAAAACGTAGTTGTTTTAAATGTCGTGTAATATAGCTGCTAGACCTGGAGACTATTTGTGATTGATATTGGAAATATAGAGCACCATTTGTTATCAGAAATAGTAAAAGTCTCTTTGTCCCCAACAAATGAGCACAACGGATGAGTGAAATCGTGTTGCATTAATCAGTCACATGTAGGCGCAAACATATCTCGAAGGTCAGCACAAGCAAATCGGATCTTTTTATTTCAAAACAAACAGTCATTCCTTGATACTGGGTAGAGCTGCGACAAATATGTTAGTAGTTAACATAACTATAACGGTGTGCGGTTTATTCCTTGTGCGAAATTCATGTAAATAAACCTTACCTGGCGTCGAATAGTAGACATCTGAAGACTTTGATCATGATTGTGACATTTTATCACAAACAACGGACTTTGATTAGATTTATTGTTTGGGTATAAAAACAATTAAGTGAAAAGCTGGTACTAAATTTCAAGTTAATAATCGTACACAAATCAGGCATACACGACTGATATTGCTTTTGAGAAAATGAACAAGAATGTATTGTTCCGCTGTTTGCTGACAATCTGGTCCTGTGTTTTCTTTGATATTAAGTCTCGATATCGGCGCCCTGAAAACAGCCATCACATAAGTATTTAACCAGCACCATGAATATAGCCGGGTCGACGTTTACTGAATAAGTCAGCAACGTTTTGTATCACGGCAGGTGCGATAATCTTTGATGAAATGCAACTTATACGCTATGCGTGCACAATGCAGCTGGTGCATGAGGTTCACTTTCATGACAAATAAATTTTGCTTCAGCATATTGTGATACCCACTCATATATCTGATGGAATAAGACGCCCTCGTGCATAGATTATTATACATCGCATGTCTTTGGCGATAAACAAGTTGTTTTGAAAGTCTCCATCGATTGCCGTATGTATGTACAAACCTCACCGACGTTTATTGCGTTTTAATCTGGCAATTTTCTTGATGAAAGGTTTCGCATTTTCTTAAACCTTATAGTAGTGAATGTAAGGGTGCGGAAATATGAACTTTGAAAAATCCTGAATGCATAACTTCCCCGGTAATGGGAACAAAAATGTCAGGTAAAGGAGAGGCTTGCATTCAGACAGATAATCAGGATGCTTATGCTGTCTTAGACTGCGTTCAAATGAACTATTCCACTCGTGTGGTTTCATAGTTTTAAATATCATATGAAGGCGCATGTCATGGCTATGTCTCATGATAATGCTAACCATCCCATGCATATTGCAGCATAATGCAGCAGCCAAATGCAGCAGCCAATGGCGGTGCTATCTGCTGACAATATAACAGCAAAGCAACACTGTGTTGGCCAATACTGCCACCAGTAGACGCACAAGTCATCACTGCTACATGCTTCCCATCGAAAGCCATCTACTCATTCGAACATAGTATTCTTTTAATGTAATACACAATAGCTGGAAAAAATATATGTGAATATTTTGTGATAAACTGATAAGAACAATCAATGATGATTGCCTAGAAAATTTTCATTTTGCTAATGTCAATAAAATTTCCGGAAGCATTTCTATAGCCCGTAATATCGATTTATCATGACGCTTTTTGCAATGTATTAGACATTGTTCGAGTCATTACCAACTGATGTTACGCCATCTAAAGCGGCACAGTAGGTAATCTGGCTACCTAGTATTGCCATCCATATGGACATTGCGCCTTAAGCAGCGCGGTATAGATAGATATAGGCTTCATCACTAAGATCAAAACCCCTCCTTATATTGTATAATAAAATGAAATTGCACGAGGGATACTGCCAAGTTACCAGCATGCGTAATACTCATCTCTACGGCCCTTTTTCCGGTTTACAGTCGGGGTATCACTTGAGGCTTAGAATGACGTTAGTAGCCTTAACACAATGGCGCAGTAAATTCCACACCTGGAAGAATGCATTCCACTTACACGAGGGATACTGCGCAGTTACCAGCATGCGTAATACTCGTCTCTACGGCCTCTTTTCCGGTTTACAGTTGGGGTATCACTTGAGGCTTAGAATGACGTAAGTAGCCTTAAGGGAATGGGTCCGTGATCTACTGCGCACACTTCCTGCACATGTTTTTTGGTGCGTGTTTTGTTATTTCTAGCCGTTGTAACGACTGACAACCGCGCCAGCAACCTGTCAAAACACACTGTCAATATCGAAATGTACGGAAAAACTCGTGATTCTCTGGGCAAATACTGCTCTAAAGGCAAAAAAAGAAAACTAGAACAATTTTTGAAGATTCGAAGGCATAATTCTAGCAAAAAAACAGACGAGGTGAGTTTCGAAGAGGCGTTGGCGATACTCGAGGATGACAGTCTACATGAACAGGACGAATGCCATGATCAGTTTTACGCGAAGTCTGGCATGTTTGTGGTTGACCCAGATTCCGATCGCTCAAATGTAAACACGAGTACCGGCCTGCCTCCTCCCCCGATCTCTGTTAGTGAGGAAAGTACAGGTACTTGTGTAGCCGTCACAACAAACACACTCACAGACGGCAATCGTGTTATTAATGTGGGACACTTAGCCAAACAGGTGAAGAATGGCTGTGTTGTGTGTGGAAACGATCTACAGCTCAGTGACATTGAGTCGGAGAAGCTAATTGGATATGCAAGTGTGTTTACTATGAACTGTTCGGTGGGACCCCAGTGCACACATGAAAGCGTCACATTCCTGATCCAAGCCCTGGTGAAGAATTCGGCCCTAACAAGAAAGCGAAAACATGCTATTTTTCGCCTATAGACAAATTATAAAACTGCAATTTATGACAAAATTAGTTTGGGAACACCAATTCATATTTTCTATAGATGTAGCATATACATTAAATAACAAAATAGCACAAAATAGGAATTTTCTATCTGTTCTTTTTTTAGCTGGACCTTTATAGGGTAAACAAATATGTTTTTTTAGCAACAAATCATCAATTATACAGTTAATTAATTTTAATTTCACTCTAATTACATTTACTAAATTAGCATGATTTGTACTTAAAGGCACATATCTGTCATTACATAAACACATAAAGTCATATTTAGCAATATATATATTGAAATTATTACTAATTATCATATTTATTGTGTAATCAGCATCACTCTCAAAAAGTGTCATCTCGCGGCCGATATTGGCGTGACAGGGGTATCAATCAAGTTGTCAACCAAACCAGTTTGGGTACCCAAAGTTTTTGTTCTGGAAATCTGATTATGGGGCTTCAAAGAGCATATTTGCAAAATTTTACAAAATTCTATATGATATAAATAGCCCGGACCCATTCCCTTAACACAATGGCGCAGTAATTTCCACACCTGGGAGAATGCATTCCGCTTAATGGCACGATGGATACTGCGCAGTTACCAGCATGCGCAATTCTCGTCTCTCCGGCTGTTTGTCCGGTTTAGAGGGTATCACTTGAGGCTTGGAATGACGTTATTAGACGTGTTGACCCGCAAACCCGTTGGCTTATTATTCTGTTAACGAACCAACGCCTCATAAGTAGTCTACGTGAGACGGTGCATGAATTGAACAGAGTTGAGGAATCTAGCCATCCAGCATCTAAGCCATTGGTTACAGCAAAATAATGAATTGCTGATATTCTGCTCTAATCAATGTGGAAAACTGCCTCATGCAAGTTTGCCAACATCCAATGAGGAGCACGTGGAGTCAACCCCGGCTTCAATATGTAGGACCACATATGCGCAAATACATCGTAATTTACCATATCTTTACGAGAAAGCCAGCCTAATGACCTGTTCAGTTATTCATAGCCTCAAGCATAGAGAGCTTATCAAAGGAAAGGTATTCTGCGTTGGGCGTTTGTGCACACCCTCATCTGTGACATTAAGGTAAAATGTTGAACACTGCAAACAAAATCTGGGGAAACTATTGGGACCACTTCTGCCATAATTGTGAGTTACTCTGTTATTATTTATTCCCGTTATGACAATGATTAAAAAAATATAAATCATTAATAACATTTTGTACTGTTTATTATTTCTAATGCAATTGCAATCGTATATGCTAGTTAGGGTACACTGTAAAGGAAATCAATAAACCGTGATATGCAAATTTATCAGCATCTCTTTGTTTATTGATTATTCTGAGAGTAAATATGCATATAGATGATACGCAAGGAGTCAATCCTAACAGTCATCTCTCACATTCCAACAAGCATCACCACAAAACAATTAAATTGCGAGAGAGTATTGTTTATAATTATTTCTGCATGGAGCCCACCACAAAATCAATTTAATACAATGTTCAATTACAGAAGGTTATACCGCCGATGTTTCGTATTATTTATATTTGAAACAGTTACTTCATTAGAGGACATTTAACATTGCTGGGCAATGTTATCTGTCAATTTTCAGAGTTAGTGTGAAATTGATTCATTCATCTTCTATTATACAATTTGAACAAATATGATAGTTGTATTGGTGGTCAGCTAATATGAAACAAAGCCAAGCATTTGTATTAAACCTCTCTCCTTACACCTACTCAATCATCCCACCACGGTGATTCGTAAAAATGATTGTGCTGCCTATTTTCAAAACATGAAACCATCAGCCCTGAAATGTACAGCCAGTATTTCGACATCGCACAGTCATTGTAAATGTTGCGTATGGCGTCAACCACCTTGAGTGAAGACGATCAAAAGTAATATGAAAAGAATATATGTTATCGATACAGCTGCTCACGAATTTTATCAACGCTCATGTATATTGGATAATATTAATTAGAGAGAAATTACTACACAGGTGATTCATTGCATCATGACAATAAATGCCATGCTGCCGTAGCGGTCAGGTATATTTTACCTGCTTGTGCAGTTCATTGAGACCAACTATTGAACTCCTGGAGTTGACGAGTCGAAATCAATCATTGTTTATCGGTTATATTAAATACAAATCGGTGCGCTTATCAGAATTAAAGATCTTAATTATTTTTTTCTTTAAATTTGAAATGGAAATTTATTTCAAGTTAAGTCGCATAGCATCGACTATTAAATTCGTCACTTAAGATTGAGCTCTAACTGAAAGTGTTTTCGATGAGTTCATTTTATCCACATTGACTTTGGATCTTGGACAAACTATCATTTTCAAATGTGCCGTAATCCGCATATTTGAACTAAAAGTGCCATTTGAATTCGTATCATGATGGTTGTAATTGAATACAGATAATCACCACAATCAACCTAAGAGGCGCTGATATGCAGCATTTCTGCTCCCACTTTCTAAAACGAACCTTCAAAATTACGGCCAATAACTACGCGAAGAGTCAGATGTTATTTTTCTCACTTCTGCACCCAAAGCTTTCTTTTATCCACGCCGAAGTTACAATTGACCTTTGGTGAACCTACAGTGCCTAAGGTAATCTCAGTTATTTGATTAAACTTGGATACATATTCTTGATACATGGAAGTTAGTTTCTGTTTTTCCATGAATTTTTGCAACAGAATCGTAACGAACCCCATTTACTACAGAAATGGCAATTCAAAATGGCTTGGGCGCTGTTGATAGCAAGCATATTGCTATCAAGAAACTTCCCTTTAAGCACCCTTGTAGGTACCCAGGCCAGAATGTAATGCGCTAATGCCACCACTTCCTCCCAGAAGAATCAAGCTACTTTTGATGTTCTACATGTTTATATGCTTATTTGTCCCGTGTGTTAATTATTTGTTGTTGTATGTTTGTTTGTTTGCCAAAATAAATCAACCTAAACAAATTGATAAAGATAACAAAAAAAATATTTTTCATTTTTCTCTATTTTCAAAAGACAGACAAACAGGCAGGAAAACTTACAAAGGTCCTTAAAAGGACTGTTCCCAAAAGTCCCCGAAAGAGCGCGGGGTATTCTCCTAGGGGTGCACTGGCAGACTTCGCGCTGGCTGCTGTTGCGCGGGCTGCTGCGCAGGTGCTGCCAGTATAGAATATTGCTGTTGCTGCTGCTGGGCGGCAATGTTGCTGGCAAAGGCTTTCTGTGGCTGCAAGTGGTGATGACTCTCAGCATCCTTCCTCCTCTCCCTCGTCTCCCTCCTCGCATTAAACAGACACTAATTAACCTCTTGCTGGAAGGTGTCCCCCGACTCCTCGTCTTGTTCACCAGCGGACAAGCTCATCGTGCAGCCGAACGCCACGTGTGCGGTCTCTTCCTGCAATGGTTCAAAACAAGAACAATTGAAACATATTATCAATTATTGTTTAAATTAGATTTTAACCTTTCATAACAGTTACCCTAATATTTGCGGCAACTCCCCCTACTAACAATCAAAAGCAAATAATTTATTATTCCCAACAAACAATTTAAAGGAAATGATTTTTTGCAAAACATTTGGAGCTACCATTCCCCACCCCACCAAAATAAAATATAATGTCAATATATTATTATAATTTTTTTCACGTGTTTTAATTGTATTACCTTCTCCATGAGCTGCTGCTGTGCCTGTGTGTGAGCCGCGATACAGTGTTCGATACGCTCTATGGCTGTGGAGGTAGCGGTAGCTGTAGCTGTCTTCCTCCTCTTGGCACAGGCAGGGGTGTCCTCCTTCTCATCACAGACTCGTCTCCTCTGTCTCCTTGTCCTTCTCCTGGGCCAAGCCCTACCATTCAGTAGCCGCAGCGTCGAAACGGCCGGAATGGCGCTGCTGCAACTGCTGCAAGAGCTTCAAATATAAGAACATACAGGCTTTTTTTAAATATTCATTTCAATTACAAGAACAATTACACAAGTAAACTGTTTTAATTGTATTTTTGAAACTTTTTAATTCTGTTATAAATTTCATGTGACTGAGTCAGTGACTCAATGACTAAGTCAGTGAGTCGGTTAGTGATTTAGTGAGTGAGTTAGTGAGTGGGTGGATGAGTCAGTCATCTAACTGATGAATCAGTTAGTTGGTGTACTTTCATCCCACTCCTGATCGGAACTCTGTATGAGTGGGTTCCTAGTGAGCCATTCCTTCCTTGGCGTCTGCTTCTTCCTACAACTACCACTGACGTCACGGGTGGCCTTGCCGAGAGTGGTTCTCATGTTGGCAAACCAGACGGACAGCCTGGCCTCAGAAGACGGACTACCTGCAAAATATAAAGAGGGGAACATTACACAACTATTACGCACGAATATAACACACAATTACAGAAAAACAATTGCCTAAATCTTTACTCTCCATCACTCTCTACTGCTTCATGATTCTCGACACACCTCTTCCAAAACGCCTCCTTGTCTCCCCTCTTCGTAAAGCCAGGGTTGTTCTTGTCGAGCATCTGCAAGTCAGCTTCCACGAACTCAAACACAACTGCCTCATTGTCTTTGGACAGCTTCAGACCTACAAGGTGGGTGGCCTTGGTCACCTTCTCCTGTACAGGATCCTGGTTGTGGACAGTGTCACGAACCTGTACACCTGACGGGGGAGAGTGGTGGCACCTCCAGACTTTCTGTACCGCCTCACTTTTGGTCATCAGTGAGGCAGCAGCTTGTTCACGTTGAGCACCAGCAGCAGCACTCTACATGGACTTCTTGGACTTCTTTTGCCCAGGCATGTTTTCAGCCACAAATGTAAACACAATTGCACAGAAATATGTGAGATATAATGCTATGTTTGAATAACAAGGGCACAATAGCCGTACCACGCTGCGGGCTGACTGTCATACTCCGTGGGGTGTTGCTCAATATACCGTAGTTGGACGTACTTAAGTATAGTCTAGCGTAGAGGCTACCGTAGTGTACCGTACTCAAGCGCAGCCAGACGTACCACTCCGTACTTATCCGCGGGCGTGCCACACCCGAACTAGCGTAGTCTAGCGTAGTTTATCGTACTTTAATGTGGTTTACCTTACTTTAGCGTTCTTATCCGTACGTTACCGAAACGTACTTATCCGTACCCTTTTGTGGCTCATCACCCACATTCCTTAACGTAGTTCAACGTAGTGTAACCTTGTTTAATGTACTTACACCTCGTCTGACCCACGGTAATCTACACTACGGATCACAACATCCACTACTGGCTATGTGACCTCACATTTAAATACTTAATAAAGGATATGCTGGCCACCTAGGTATGTTCATAAGTAGAAATATGACATCAATTCCGACACGCAACAAGGACATTTGTCAGCTTCGAAATCAAACAACTTTTGTTGTTATTTGGTATGCAGCAGCGAAAGAAATGGCATCTTTGTTCCAAAGAAGGTTCTGTTCCTTTATATCCGACACATTCGTCTGAGGTTTTGTTATCGTTCACTAGTTTGGTTTTTTCCCACATCAGTTCCATAGCCATGAACGAGATCCAGTTTTTTAACATTGGCCTTTGTGCAACAACACTTTCCAAAATCTAAAATTTAAGCATAGATAAAAAGCTGATAGCACTAATGTAGTCAAGTATACATAATGTATGGCATAGGCTGACATTATATATATATATGTCCAACAAACCTTAAATGAGGCCCTTGACTTGACTTGTCAAGATAACGATGATGCCCTTAAAACAAGATTAAAACTATCCTCTCATATATCAGGCCACTCAACGGCAAGGTATGTGTGTTGATAATTGTTAAATACTTCATCATGCTTATGTGCTCACCCATACATTTTATTCCACAATATCACGTTCCACGATAAGTCGTGCTGCACTTTGCGTTGGAGTTGCCACCAGTCAGTGCAATAAGTTCGAGCAGTTTGTATACTTTCATTAACCTCAAATCATACTATTCCCGTTGCTTTTGTGAGACTCCTTTGACCTGGACCCTTCCGATCAAAACGTTTGCTAAGTAATGACAGTGAACTGATGATGATAAATGGATTTTCTTGAAGTGATTCAACAGGAGACGCCCTCGTCTGTCGACATCAAAAGATTGCTATATATTGCATGCCAATGGTTGTAACAGATGGTTTGTAAAGGATAGAGGCAAATATGTCAACATTTACTAAACTATTTCTTCACCTCAGTCCATCTTCATATACATTACGAATCTACATGAAACCTGTGTAGTGTTTCCAGTTTGCAAGATATCTGCTTAATATGGAATATATATACGCATCTGTGTTATACTATAGTAGTGTATCTGATTACCTGGATACACCAACAGATAAAATGCTAGATACATTACTGTACCACTATGACCACAAAAGTACTAAATCGGCCACTGATTTGGGGTAAATCGTATGTTCATGTGTTTATAAACAGCGCTTTGGTCAAATCTGCCCCTCAAATGATAGAATGGTTCTTACTATCAAACCTAATATCGCACATATGACAATGTCAACTTTCCAATGCATATCAAACTTTAATTCATACCCCTCAAAAACATTGAGGGAAGTGTGTACATGGCTGATTTAGCATAATTCTCTACTTATTAACGTCAGAAGTATTGAATGCCACCTAGCGCACTTATCATGTTAACCGCCGGTGCTATGAATAGCAGATTTGTAATCAATGCGCTGACTGCCCATTTCAAAATATAATGGTTATCCGATGCGCACGTATTTTTCCACATAATAATTCCTCTCTATCATCGTCACGATGTCACCTTTAATAATAACACCAGGTGTGTTAATTGGAATAGCTGTAATAGTGATATGCTTGCGTATAACCTAATGTGGTAAAATTGAATATGACAAATCCAATTAAATGTGGATGAAAACGTCCCCATCCCCAGCAATATTTTTCGCTCCAATAAGTAACTAATGCAATTTCGGTTTTCATTAACCTCGATGAACAACCATCGACGTCTATGTGACCTTCTCTCTACAACTGAAATAGATTCTGGTAAAATAACTACCAGTGATTGCAATCCACAACCACTGCTTCTGGCCATTCAGTTGATTAGGTGTACAACCAATGTATTCCCGGGGGCAATTGGATTAATTTGGACTTTTTTCAAAAAAACTCATTCCATTAAGGTGTTTCTACTGAATATATTGACCGACATGATGTATATAGAAGTAAATGCGAGGGAATCATATAAGTCAACAGCAGCCAAAGTATACTGCCAGGCTTGTCAATTGTCCCGAAGAATTCCACCATTAATTGTAAGCTTTTGCATTGTAGTAAATAAAATAGTTTTATTAAAATATTAAATCATTCGCGTGGGATTTGGAAATGGGAATAAACATTTCTTACATATAATTTAAGCCAGCAAACTGTATTTGCACGTTATGATTGCATGCTATTTGCTAAGCAAGACACTATGTTGTCGTCAACACAATCACATGCAATGGGCGTACCATTGGATGCCATGTTGGTCACCGTCATGCTGGCGCACTGAGCTATGATGCTCGTTCTTTGCCTGCGGCCAAGTCCATGCTTTAAACATGCGAAGAGATTGCAGAAAAATACAATGTAATATTCAATGCATCAAAAATTCAGTGCTTTTAAATTGTCAAACGAGCCATGTCGACTTACAATTGAAAGGTGTTAATGTAAGTAGACGTACTGTCCGTCTTGGATCCAAAATAGGAAAGTATTGAAAAAATTGAATATGGATATAGCATGTTGTGATCCTAAGTCGAAAACGAATATGCTGATACCCCGATTGTGTAAATGTTCGTAACACATTATTTGACAAATGTTGCACAAATCCGCGTTATGGTAGCTATCGAACAACCACATCGAGTACTGTATTGTTATAAATTTCGTAGTCAAACAGCTGTTAAATGATGCATTGTGATCACGTATGTCGCATTTATTCTCGTATTGTTTAACTATTTTACATCATATTTATAATGCTTTAGACAATACAAGTCAGCAAGTTCGGCTGATACTTGATATCAAATACAATAAATGAATGAACAAGCGGTTACAAGTTAGCGACAACCTCCGTCTGCAAGATATTGACGGGTCTTTTGGGATAACACTTCAGAGAAGTGAGTTGTGTTCAAGGATAATGAAAATCTCCGCTGTTGGCTTTCAGACTTGAGAAGGGTGCGGAATGTTAATGTAACCGCAAGCCTTTGTTAAAACAAGCTTCTCCGAAGCAATATGACCGTCGACATTGGACATTACGCTGAAATTACCGACCAAATACCGTACACTAAAGTTGCCTTCAAGACTGATATTTATTGCTAATCTTTCTACAAAATGAATAAAGCAAGACAGAGTAAAGTGCACCATCTACTTGTTGGGGTACTAGCTTCTTTTGCACGTCAAAGGCCCCATTCGGGGCTTCATTGTGTATAAAACGTATATATATAGCATAAGAGAGTATGTGAACAGCGAAAGACGTATATTGTAGCTCATATATATATATATATATATATATATATATATATATATATATATATATATATATATATATATATATATATATATATATATATATATATATATATATATATATATATATATATATATATATATATATATATATATATATATATATATATATATATATATATATATATATATATATATATATATATTCTCTATATACAATTTTTAACAGATTACCCCTATATTGCTCATGAGATTCGCATGAGGCAAGAGCAACGTGTTCAGGGGAGAAATTAATCAATATTTATGGACGACGTTCTCGGTCATTTGCCATTAAAAACGTGAAATATTGTAAATGGTAAGGCTCATTTGTAGGTTTTATTGCAATATTTCTGAAACAAAGCATATGCGTTCTATATGGTGATATGCTTCTGACAGAGACGCATGGCTGTTTCATGGCATCACATTGACGTCATGACATCCGAAAAAGAAAGCAATCTGCCACATAGTTTTTTCCACCAAGCATGTGGCAAGTGAGAGGTACAGCATCGCCACAACAAAGTTCCTATTTAGGAGAGTAATTGAAAGCATTCATATTGTGGCCAGCAAATGAGGCAAAAGAAGCCTCGTATCGTACGTTATTCAGTGAAGGAATCAGAGTAGCAATCATTTGAAATGTATTATTCTATATATCTTAGTTAATAACACGAAGATACTTAAAATATTTACAAATTATCGTAGTTTTTAACCAAATCCGTTCACAATAGCAGAAACAATTAAATTCATAATCATTAAGCTAGTTATCGTCCGATCGTAAAGAAATTTTGTACTCTCTGGTAGCTGTAATTAATGCTAAGGTTTTTGTGTATACATATATACATATATATATATATATATATATATATATATATATATATATATATATATATATATATATATATATATATATATATATATATATATATATATATATATATATATATATATATATATATATATATATATATATAAATATATATTTATATACATATATATATGTGAAGACGCCACTTGTTAGCCGAAGCGTTAATGTCATAGCGTCCTGTCATAGCGAGCGTCTCTTAAAACCAATTGAAATTCTCAGTTTAATTTTAAGCTGTATTCGGATCGACCAAACAGATGACTCCATGTTCTTAACAGCCGCCTAGCCCCGAGACGTTGGATCAACAGTCCCATGTGCTTTTGTTGATTTCATGCTATCGTCGCCTGATGTCGGGGGTGTCTTTCGTGTAATTTCATAATCGTCCCGCAGCTTAGCGTAGTTCGAGAACTCCACATCCCCCTGACATATCTAAAATGTTAATGTTGACCCCATGCCAGTTCCCTCGCTTGAGACAGTTATCTAGAACTGCCATCCACAGTGCGGACATGAAAGATCGAGGATCGTAAGCCTATTGTGCGAAGTTTTTTGGAAGCGGCAAGGCTCTGCGAAACGACTCGCATCAATCGCAGTGACGTAAACCCAGTATTCCATGTACATTTTCAACACTTCGAACTATTCCTGTAGTATTCCTTCTCTCGTTAAGATCATTAATTAACAGGCTACTTCAGTCTGTGAGCAAAAATATTTGAAAGCATCATGGGTTAAAATCAAATCAGTTACCGGTTGATATTTTGTACAGCAATAATATGAGGAAAATGCCGGGTTCGATCGAACGACTCTCCGCTCAAATTGGCAAATAAGCAATCAACTTTATTGTTATTGCCGGTCGTTGTGATATCTCCAGCGAGTTGAAATTGATCTATATTTCTGCTTAATGGCATATTTCATTGTACACAGAAGGTCACACTGCCGTATTGGGAATGCAATAGTTTTTGTCTTGCCTTGATCGAAAAAGCAATATCTGGATAATATATATTATGTATCAGGAGACTGGAGCTGCACATTGCCGATTCTTTCCGCTTTACGTAAGTGTGATCCCGTAAGTAAGCATTCTCGATTATTCGAGTTGGATTATTCACCCGTTTTATCTTCTAATACGAGCATAACGCGATTGCATCAAGGCAATATACAAATGTGCAATCATAACGTGGCCATATATCGAATATATATATATATATATATATATATATATATATATATATATATATATATATATATATATATATATATATATATATATATATATACATCAGCTTAGCCTTAATATATTCATTAAGACTTGTGCTGAGGCTCCAAGACCTTCATCATATTCTCTGACACTCCAAGACCCTCAGCTGAGGCTTAATATGTTCATTAAGACTAATGCTGAGGCTCCAGGACCCTCAGCCGAGCCTTAATATGTTCATTAAGACTTGTGGTGAGGCTCCAGGACCCTCAGCTGAGTCTTCCTGACAAGATAAGGATATGCAATGATAACGTGGCGCTACATCGATAACATATAAATATATATATATATATATATATATATATATATATATATATATATATATATATATATATATATATATATATATATATATATATATATATATATATATATATATATATATATATATACTGTATTCATCAATGACAACTGCTGAAGCACGTATATTTCAATTTCTTCTGTTACGGATTCAAACCAATACTTTCTATAATATAAACAAAGGCATTGACACGTCGTGTAGTGGTTCCGGGTCAATACTCAATTTGCGTATCTCCAGGGAAACGCAACTGCCATCATTTCTCTTGCTTTGTCCTGCTCCATTATACTCTTAGAGTTCCCAACACATGTTCGTTATTCATTATCGTCAAATGTTGTTCTTGGTCTATGGAGGTTGTTTTTTTTTTTGTATTTTCGTTGACAAAGTGACCGAGAAATACACCGAGTGAAGATTAATACTAATCATTTTCGGCATCATTCCCAAGACACTCCATGTTAAACTTATCTGTGTGAAGGGATTTATTCATTCTAAGACACCATCCTAACGCCCCATTGATATGTATTGCAGACCACGTCCTCGTCATAGTCCTCGTCATCAGCGTCGTCGTCGGCACATCGATGAAGCCATCGGGCAGTAAGTGGCGTTGGTCGCGCCAACTTGTCTGAACTTGTCGTTTAAATGACACCGCGTGTCGCATGTGGGCGTGACTCACCCGCTCCCCCTAAACACGATCGCCCCGCCCCTAATCCTAAATGATAATCATCAGCATTAATAACATCGCCCACAAATTCGAACGGGAATTTGTGATGATATGTCAGTATAATTTGATGACTCATTGACATATACTACTGATGCAATAAGTTGAGAATGATTTCATTGACAACGCCGGTGACGCGAAGCTATGATCGATGACAACTTAAGCGACATACCGCATGCGCTTCCCGTCTGATTGAAGTCCGTGAATATTACAATGACGCATTCCCAACCCAATTGTATGAACACTTGTGCATTTAATCGAGTGATTAAGACATGTAATTCATGGCCTTAAACTCAGACTGATGGATCAATTGAAAATAATTCACCCACTTTTAACCGTGTTTCTGACACAGAAAATATATTTCCACTGACTAACGATAACATATGACACGCTAGCTCAAGACCGATTTATCTCAGTGCCGACGGTCTTTTCGTGTGAATGCAGATGGCGTTGACAATGAAATAAGGATATCTGTATGAACGTTGTATCCGATTCATGTGATGCATACTGATACGGTATACCGGCCGAACTACGGGAATACTTGCATTTACATAATTTACCGGTTTTTTGCCCATGGTAATCATGCAAATTAAGATTAACTAACTTCGACTATGATAACTTCATCGTGGTGCAATTATCTTTGATTATCTGTACACTGTATTCCTAAAAAAATCGCATCGATTTGGCTTTTTCGAAGAACAAGTGAAAGAACCCTATACGAAAGGTAACTATGATAAATCTTGGCAAGTGCATAATCGATATATGGGTCATAATTCTCATGAATGCACCTGACATTGACAGTCTCCAGGGGTTGATAAATAAATATAATCCCCTTCCTCGTTCATGGCGCCGTCCTGCTGAACTGTGACTACGAGTGGGATAATATGCAATAGTTGAATATTGTCTTATTCTTAAGTTGAATATTGACTGTTGTCATTCGACAAGTGTTTGCCTTTCTTTCTACAACGAATGAACAGCTTCGACTCCCAAATAATAAAATCGATATTTACTTAATGTCAACCAAACAGGGGTTACAATAAGGAAGTAATATTAAAATGGTGCTAGAATATTAAGTTGATCCCACGGATTGCCTTAAGTAGATTATCACGGCGTACTAGCACACTCTTGGTTTGTCAGGGCTCGCAGCTGGTACAAGTTTCATTACCGTGTATGAGACTACCTGCATATTTTTCGATGAATCAACTATTTCACATACGACTCTTGTTATGGGTGCCATTCCAGTCATCGCAGCCTTATTAGGTAATGATTTTTTTGCATAACGAGTTTGATTGTAAAATGTCGTGAAATGTATTAATTTTTTTTCCATTTGTCATGCAGACTAAATTATAGGTATATATTGGGAAAACATAAATGTGCATGCAATTATTTTCATATTGTTTTGATAGACCAAAGGAAAAACATTCTATCCGAAAATGCCTCCATGTGAACATTATCACAAGACGCCTCACGTTTAAGCCCGACTTAAATGCATTGTGCGCGTATGCGATTGAAACCCAGGTATGAGCCTAGCTTCTGCCCAGCAGCCTTGTGTCAACTACATCGAGATACTACAGCCAACACGCAGCACCAATTACTCCATCGGGCCACTTGATTTTCCGTTATGCGACAACCGTCGATTTAGTCGAGGTACTGACGTTCGCTACATAAAACAGTATTCATTGCTCGTTGTTGTGGTCTGTGAGGTGTAGATTTTGACATTTGGATACTTAATTCCAGATACATGGCACCGCTTCAACAGCTTCGTAGGTGGTAAGATGGCAGAAGGTTGTGTGGAGTACGGTCAGTGCGGCACGCAGGGACCGATTTGGATGGACGGCTTACATCCCACAGGTAAGCTATAAACCATACACAAATACTTTACAGACATACTCAAATTGTCAATCGGTTAATGAGTACAACATATTGCCCTATCTTTGCCCATGTGACAATCGCCTATGTAAGACACTGTGTGTGCTCCATTACAGCTGCCGATGGCGTGGTGGAGAGAACTGTGTGTGCCAACTATGGTTGGGACGGAGACTGCTGTACGTGGTCCGCTACCATACAGGTACTCTCCTGTAACGACCTGTACTTCGTCTACAAGCTGGCCAACCCTCCAGGATGCTACTTGGCTTACTGTGCCGGTGATGGTCGCGTTTGCCAGGCAAACAACGTATGGTCTCCTGAACTGCAACATTGCATCGGTATTTAAGTTTGAATATAGTTTCCCAGGATACAAATTCCTTCGAATTATAATTTCCGGCAAGTAATCATTCATGTTCAAGTTGAGTAACTTTGTTTAACAACAGAGCCATATCCAGTGCTATCAAGGGCGCATATCAACATCAAGAATGAGATCACGAACTATGCCGGGTTCAACTTTGAATGTTTCGTTTACTATGACCCCAACCAAATGAAGCCGAGCTCTCTAGAAATGTGTGTTGAGGTCACACTGTTGTTTGATGGTGTAGAGGATATTTCAATCCCTGAGCGTCGAGAGTGTTATGCAGATACATCACTTGGTAACGTGATGGTATCATTTCCTGGTACGCATTTGAGGAAACATATGGGCGACAATGTAAGTACGTTTAGAAGTATACCTCTGTATCGCTGTATCACCTCTAGTTCGCTTATAGCAACGTTCATGTATCTGCTTTGATTTATAAAATGTGTCGTTGTGCTGAAGATGAAAATCATTATGCTTGTTCACTGCAGATAAGCTGTCGGGTACGTACGTATTGGCAGACATTTTCTGAAAACAGTCATTACTGGAGTCACCCTCTGTACAGCGACAATACACTAATTACAGGACTCATTGTACAGGTAGGAAATTTATGATTAACGGTTTATGCTTTATTGAGTAAATATCTTTCGAATCACTATTCAGATCATTTTTCGTTACCGCGGAATTATTGCCATGCATCCTTTATATTGATTATGGGAACGTTCATTATCTATCAGCTGGGGAGGGCCGGGTTTACGCTATTATACGCAGTGAAAAACAATGACCCTTCCTCAAAGCAATGGTAAATTTGTATGTCCCCACCCCCAAACTAACCAAAAATATATTATTATGTTTGTGAGACAATGTGCAAGTACATCTGTATTTTTGCAATTTTTTCAAAGTGTAATGCCTTATTTTTCAGTTTGCATTTGCACAAACAATATGAAAATTAACGATTTTAGGCTTCGAACTGTAAACCATGACAAAAGCGGAAAAGCTTTGAGGACTCTTTGCCTCTTGCTTTTTTGTTGAGTTTGTTTTTCATCCTAGATTACGTTTTCGCCTGTTTGCTTTAGTGACTAGATTGCAATCCTTACGAAAACTAAATCATTATCTTCAAAACAACATTAAAACAACTTATTTTGAAAAACAATGCATTAGGTAGTTACTCAATCCAGTCATTCTGGTGTTATCACCACCACTTGACTGAGCAATAAGACCTCCTACTAGCCACATTTGGTCCAGTCACAAATTATGCATCACAAAAGCCATAAATAAGTCGGGGTCACCTATTGGATTTGACATTGACCCTATTATTTCCAAATGTGGTATGGAAGATATCACTGAAGACTCTTTCACTGCCCAAATTTGATGACTTTTGAAAAGTACCACCTACAATGTATTCCCCTACGATACTCTGAGAAGCCTCGTCCTCTTAGCGTCTGTTTCACTGCCCAGTATTGTCAAAGAAATCATTTGAGTTGAGTGAAGTTTTACGAGCATCACAATCATCCTCTTCGATCACAGAAGTGATATCGCATCATTGCTAGAGTGTCTATTGTCTACCTTTTATGCTTCCTTTTATTATAGAACAAACCTAACTACACGTCAAACTCACAATCTGCCGACTTCAGACTATATTCGAGTGTACCCGTGCAATGCCTGACCGATTCCCGATGTCCTACGGCACTGATCATCAATGCAAAGGGGACAATCCTCCACACTTGCCTGGTCGTGCTCAATGCGGATAGACACGCATCGTTGTCTGTGCAAATCAAAAGAAATATTGCTGTCCAAGGAAAATATGTTCAACGATTTGATCTATTTTTTCCAAGCATATTTACTGCTAACGAGGTATCGGTATTTGACAACTACACAGTTCCTTTGCAGGTACGTTTCCATATTTGAGCATCATTTTTCACAGGTCAAGATGGCTAGAATGTAAAAGTTACCGAATGACGACTGTCTTCGTTGTTTGATCAGATACACATTGACAAATCACATGGAACAAGAAGATGTCGTTCGTACCTTGATCTGCACTTCGTAGATTTTGACGATTGGGCAAATTTGAAAGCCGGGGGGCTCAATGCAGATGGCGAGTGGGTGAATCTATCTATATCAATTGATCATATATCTTGCTATGAGCGCTTTTGGCCGTTTTGAAATTGTCATTCCATTAAGAACTCAATATTACAAACGTAACTAAGATTGAGCAATATTCATCATTCAATGGGGTATTTGAGAACCTCCATTTGGAAACTAGATGATAGTCGTCCCCTGAATTTGCTGCAGTGTGATGAACATTGGCGATTTCTACATGTGGCGCATTCTGGATCAATCTGTTAGCTTTGAGGTAAATCTCGATCAGTTTCATACTGTACCTATACATGATCCCGTGAATCATTGAATCCTGTATATGTATATATATAGAGATATATATATATATATATATATATATATATATATATATATATATATATATATAGATATATATAGATATAGAGAGATATATATATATATATATATATATATATAGATATATATATATATATATATATATATATATATATATATATATATATATATATATATATATATATATATATATATATATATATATATATATATATATATATATATATATATATATATATATATTTTATGACCTTTGATCACTTATGCCATAGGTGCAAGTACGGCACGGTTCATGTTGTCTTGGTTCCTGCATATGCGCCGTGGCTATACGCGAAGGGAACGACATCATTGGGGTTGACGCCTGTGATTCGCGACCATTACGGATCATACGTTATTTGCAGTCCTCCTCTGACGATGATGTAGCTCTGCCGACTGTCACCAGTAGCTGGGGAACCACACGGGTACAGGCATATGTGCTGATCTGATGAAATAACGAATTCACTGTTGCTCTGCTTATTCATCACCTTCACGTTGTGTACAATATAGAAAAACATCGAGTTAAATACTGTTAGGTTTATAAAATGCTCCGCCCATGTTGGAACTGTTAGATCACTATGCCGTCTGGAAGGCGACTTAGTGTGTTCTACGATTCGTTTTTGGACGCAAAAACGAGGAAAGAAGGCAAGAGTCTTTTCGTGGAACTCGTCGTTCCAGCGAGTGATAGAGAGTTGCGATCAACTGGACTGTGTGGAAACAACAACGATATACAGGATGAAGTGTTTGACTACGGGTCGAACAACTTACATCGGTATTTATCACCTTTAATAACATTTATTGAAAGGTTTATTAAAGCACAGCGCGGTTTTGAATTTGCCCCATGATGTGATATTGATATCTTATCTGTTGACAGCGTTCCAGCTGATTCGATTATCTTCAACGGCTTCTATGAATGCACTGACACCAACCAAACAGCATATTTCTGTGAATGCAATTCGGATGGCTCCTTGAATTGTGGTAATAAATCTCTACCTATTCGTACCACGGGTGAAACCTGCGTGAACAATAGAGGAAAACGATCGGTCGAGAAAGCCCAACTTGACGAAGATAGTGACGACTTCATTGGTCCCGATGAGTTGTACTACAACTTTGAATATGATATCAATGCAACATTCATTCCACCTTCCTGGCCGACTCCTGCTGGTAAAACACGAATCCAAGTAGAATCTGAATGTGAGAGAATTCTGACCAACTCGCCCGTTTACGAACGTTGTCAGAATTACACCAACGTGGACATGTTGCTTGAAGCATGCGTCCTTGATGTTCAGGTAAAGTCTTTCTATAAATATGTGAAATACCTAAGTGTACATCATATGAAAGTTGCATTTCAAAAAATATAGATTGGTTACATTTGTATTGGACGTGAATCAAATAGGTAGACAGAAACTATTAATTGCAATATGTCATTATTATCATTAAATTGCTTCGCAAATTTAATAGTAGCGTGCTTCAAGGTCAGTTATTTTGTATATTCTTGTTCTTCCGCATTTCATTCAAACAGGTCACTGACAGTTGGGATTTTGCTCATGGAATGTTGCTCGAGTTCCAGTCACAATGTAAGGCAATGATACAGGACAGGTCACCTGCTGCATCCGAGGATGATCTTGTGCAAGATGACGTCACAGGAGAATGGACCACAAAGCTAGCATTACAACTTCTACAAAAAGTCTGTCCATCTATATGCCTCAATGGGGGAACTTGCCAAAACAGGACGTGTATCTGCATGCATGGTAATTCATTTAGAAGAATCTGCTTAATAATTTTGTAGGGTTTGACAGTCAGCAGAAATGTACAACTGACACATCTTCAGTCGATATCTTATGGCAAAAATCAACTGTGCAGGTTTTTCTGGGGAAACTTGTGCTGTGGAGACTAACAAAGCGCCTGAGATGGTAGGTTTACAAGGAGGCGGGCTATGTGATGTTCGACAGCGATCATGTCAGAAAACGCGCGTGGCTGCTACCAACCTTCTCAACTCACCTGGTCTTACCTGCAGAGCAATATTTTCCTCCTCACAAGTAAGATATGTTCTGGCCGTTAGAAAAACAATAACTTCTTATCGTATCACTGTGCACCGTGACTATATTGGATGAAATGAATGAACCCGTTGTGCACCAGACACCGCTCTTGGCAACTGCGACTTATTATCGAGACGAGGAACTAGCGTGCCACCATGCATTTAGTAGCGTTCTCCTTCCCGGACGAGGAGGTGACGCGACAGAGGCGCCCTCTACCCACCAAACCTTACACCTGTCCATCACTAATGACAAATTGATGTACAGTAATACACTGAGCCTCACCATATATGACTCGCTCTGCATGCGTTGCTTCTCGGACCACACCTGCATACCACTAGTGAGAACATCCATTGACTAATGTGGCTGGAGTTGGATCACTTTTAACAACCCAATGTGTCTCTATTTAAACGACATTATGTCTTTTGCAGAACGATGCTTGTAATATAGGCGGTCGTTGTTACCGATATATGGAGACAAATCCTGGCGACTCCAGCTTGTACTGCGATGCCACCTCATCAACAACCACGTGGTCAGGTGTGAATGTGTGGTGAACTAACCAAACGCTTGTACAATAACTCCTCTGAAAGGTTTTTTGTTTTTGCCTTATTTACCTCTTTATTTATGCATGACATTCTGAATCACATATCAGAAGCACCGGGCAAATGTTGCGGATGGGGTGATTGGCAAGACTGTTCCCGTGAGCATTGTTTACGAAGACGGGACCGTGAGTGCGAATCACGCTACTGTTTGGAAAAAAACTTCGAAGTTGAATGGTGCACCGATTGCTATGTACCTGGTAAAGCTTTTCAGTATTCCACAGATTTAGCGCGCGCATAATTTAAAAAGATTTCACACAGCCTCTTGACTAAATGTTACTACCTTTGAAATACGAGGAGCATACTTGCAGCAGTTATAGTAGTTGGAATATCAATTGCTACTGATTGAATAAATGTTCCCTCAGAGCTCTTATTACAGCTGTACCGACGAGTATGTGTTGTTGTTGTAATATTGCCTGTGCAATGATAAGATCAAGTCACATTGTTGGACGTTCAGGTGTTCTCTGCTGATATAGTTCGGCTTTGTCGCAGTGGGCCGTACAAATGCATGCTATAACTTTGATGTTTTCCTTTCGATTAATGTCTTAGAATTACAAGAAAACATTCATCAAGGTATCACCCTGGTCATAGCTGCGTATGAATCGCAAAAGGTACACATTTTGCTCTGAGGCTTTTCTCTACTTATTTATAATTGATTTATGACGCCATAATGCACCCATAAAGCTCTATTTCTCTTTGCATATAAAGGTACTACAAAACATTCATGAAATAGCTGTTCACTTGGCATACAGTGTTAATCAATATTGCTCTAAGCACCCTGAAGAGTGTTGCGAACAGTTACAAATGGAGGCATTCCAGTTGAGTATTAAACATTTATCATATTGAGGCAACTTTCCTATTTGCAGTGCATTCTGTTCATAGTTTGATACTGTGCAAAAGTAAGCATCAACTAATCTGCATGCTTTTTCCAGAGGTGATGACAGAAACGTAACCGTTACATCCGCGAACCGTATTGTACTTGCACAGGGATATCCCAAAATATCAAGCAACAACCGATTCAGGTCGTTAATGTTATTTGTCGGCATCTCTAATAATTATAGTAAACATAATGATACATTGTGTACAATAAGATAATGAAAATAAAAAATTTCCAATACAGCTTGAAATGGATTGCACGCGTATGGCCAACTAAAGTCTTGGAATCCTGTAAGGGTGGCAGTTTTAAAACACAAAAACGATGGGTCAGTATCAACCTTGAATACATACCATCTCGAATCCTCTACCATGCTGCACTGGCACAGATGTCCCTTTTAGAACAGGTGGGATTCATCACAATGGACATTTTTTCACACTCCTTGGCACTCTTTTACCTGCAACAGGCTATCTATGGTGCTTTCTTCTGTCATTGATTGTACGAACGTGCCAAATTATGTCATATGTTATTGTACGAAAAGTTGGCATATGATATTATTGATAGTTTTTTTTTCTCTCTCTCTCTCTCTCTCTCTCTCTCTCTCTCTCTCTCTCTCTATCTATCTATCTATCTATCTATCTCTCTATCCCTTTCTCTCTCTCTCTCTCTCTCTCTCTCTCTCTCTCTCTCTCTCTCTCTCTCTCTCTCTCTCTCTCTCTAGCTATATCTCTATCCCTCTCTCTCTCTCTCTCTCTCTATCTCTCTCTCTCTTACATAAATTATGCCACCCTTATTATTCCAGGCCTTCAATGCGCTAATACTCGACATCCACACCAATACCGAGCCTGAGCCAGAGGTCCTGACGTTGCCCCGGACCATTGTTCTGCCTCTGGCCACATTAACTCTACTCTGTTTGGTGCTGTGCATATGCTGTATGGTTCGCCAGCTGTGAGTTATCAAACTGAAAATTATTTCGTAACACAACGTGTCTGATGTTGAATTATCTGTGGTGCTATGGATGAATTATTCATTACTTGTTTTGTTTTGCAGTAAGCATTCTAGGACTATCAGTCACGAGGGAAAACCGGAAACCATGAAAGTGATATCGAGCGGAAGCATTCATGCCATTAAATAATTATGAAACATTACCAATCAAAGATTAATGTGTTAAGCAAAATGAGCCGTCCTTTTGTTTTTTGACGCTATGTAGGTATTTCCAATATAAGATTTTTTTTCCATTTGTTCCATTGTTTCCACGAGCCCAGAGTTGTTGGCATCTATTAAGCAGTTCGCGCATCAATACTGAGTAAACCTAATAATAAATACGCTGGTCAACAAGACATCTGCTTTACCATATTCTACAGCTGGGAGATACAAGCTTGATTGTAAGAGATGTCATTATTTGACTCCTGGGCGCCTAGGTTTTTTATAAATTAATAATAGCTTGAATTATCTGCACTAGATACTCATTGATGTTACTTGCACCGAGTGCCGGTTTTTTCCCCTTTCAACATACTTTGTTATATTGATCCTTTATGACCTTTTTCTGCCAAAATTACATTTCATCGTACTCAAATCCAAATCCTTTATATAATGTTTTGTATTGTGTTTACATAATACATTAAGCTTAGTTTGATGTGTAAGAATATTTAAAATCAAACAGAACCTGATTATATCTTGGATGTTTCATTTACCTATTATTGTGTTTCCTCGATGGTTTTACATAAAATAAACAACGTGTCTGTTTGATATCAGGTTCGATGTGTGGAAATTAATCAATCTAATAAAACCCGGTAACATCGTGGATGCTTCATTTTCTTATTTTGTGGCTTGTAACAATCATAGCACAATTATATACAACGCTATTGTATCAATTAATATGTTTATAGGTTGGTCATAGCATCCCGGGTGTGGGGAAATAGATATACTGTGACGAATAACTCGAAGCTAATGATGAAAAAAAACTATAATTTTTAGTTAGTACCTCACAACTACCAAACGCAAGTCATTTAGAAAAACACCTCGTGAGTGGTGTTAAAAAAGATATTTCTGCCTCACGACAACTGAGCTGGTGCTAGCATTACAGGGTATTGCACATGAAGCAACCGTTACCGAGTTTTGCGAGAGCTGGTTCGGGGGTGAGAGCTTTGATGGACATTCTTCTGATAAGGTCCGAAGTGAAACACACAAAGGTTGTGGCGAGGTACACTGGTGGGTTAATACATCATATCATGAAGTGCGTGTGTGCAGTAGTGTGGCATGGTGGTGTACAGTGCCAAGTGGTGCTGTGCAATGGAGTGTGGTGTTACGATGAGCTGTGTAGGATTGGTCAATATAATATGGTGTAGTATTGAATAGTGTTGTTTTATGCGATGTAGCGCGGAATTGTGTGATTATATGTATTGTGGTATAGTATTATATTGTGTGATGTTAAGCTATGTGATGCAGTTGGGTTCTCTGTTGCAAGGTGCAATGTGAAGTGATGTGGTATTGCGGTGCTGCGTGTTGCACTGAGGTGTGATACGAGACTTTTTATTGAACGTTGTGGTCACATTGAGTGGTGTGGTTGTGATGCAATTTAGTAACGGATGCAATATACTCAATAGAGGTATCTTCGCTTCTGGTGACGAATAATGCACATTAGGTACCAACTCAGGTGTGCGGTAGTTTTCAATGATTGAATAACTTCCAAGTCCTGGGCATGTTACGTTGGCGATTATTGATGTTCTTCCCAAAGACAACATCACTTCAATATCAAATGCAAACATCGTTTTTCTTATCCCTGAGGCCTGATTCACTGGCAGCAGCTGATCAGCAAATACATTAAAGTTGAATTTACTCAACCGCAAAATGCAAATCCCTGTCAATTAACAGAGGCTTAAACATATTCAATAGTAGTTCTCAGTTCTTATACGTGAACAACTAGCAACGCTCTTCGAGGCTTAAAAATGCTACGTCGACTTCAATTGCTGTCATTCAAACAGGTACAAAATATAATAAAAGATGACCTTCTTTGACATTTGGTCAAATATGTTTTTAGCTAATAAGGGATTTCCCCTAGAAAGCCCCTGCACTCTTGTGATTCTACTCTCTATTTGGTTACGTTCTTTATTTGCTGAGGGATTCTTGTTTAATGCATAAATTACTGGTTAAGTGTACTTTCATGACATCATATGTTGTTGAGCGAGTTGAGTGTTTACTTCAAGAGCAAACATTTACTATGGTCGTCTTAGTGAAATATCCACATACTTTGCCAAATAACATATGGATGTGATTTCATCGATGAGAGAGCTCATCAGAAATATAAAAAAACACGATATGCCCTTCCTGGTTATATGTTCATAAGTAAAGACACGAAGTGTCAGTCACCCTTAACATCACCGTATAGAAGCAATCTATCACAATACTTCAGAAAAACAGCTATCTATTCGATAAAAATACAAAAGGGTCATGTTTCAACCCGCTGATTGTCAATTTTGACTTAACATCATGTTACTGCCTCTAGCAAATCCTTTCAATCTACGGGTGATGGACAAAACAAAAGGAAACCTCGGATTGCAAAACATAGCCTCTCTGTTATTTTTTTCGTATGTATAAGCCATTCAATTATTTTTCAACAAATTATTCCATGAGTGTCATAAATCTGCAACCAACCAAATACACACAATATACCGACAGAATCGTATCCATTGTCAACCCATGTTTACAAGTAGTCAATCAACTTAATATTTTATGTTGTCAACCCATTGGGAAACCATGAAATATATATATATATATATATATATATATATATATATATATATATATATATATATATATATATATATATATATATATATATATATATATATATATATATATATATATATATATATATATATATATATATATATATATATATATATATATATATATATATATATATATATATATATTGGGCTAGGTTTTATGGCTCTTAGGGGAGTGCTTTATTAAAATCAAATATTTGAAAAGCGTCAAATGTTTTTTTCAGCATACGATATTTACCTTTGTCGACCAGTTAAATACCTACACTTCATGTAGTTCATGACAGAAAACTGACGGATCACCAAACAAAAAATATAATATTTCTGGTGAAATCTTGATACACAAAGTTTCAATGCAAACACAATCATAAATAATTCAAAAGTTAAAACCGGGAAGTAGAACACGGGATTAATATTATTGCTCCTTGGCTATATAAAAGGAACAATCTAGCTCACTCAAAGATAGCTGTGTGATATCTATCTGAACCCAGAGCAAACTGACAGCATGCGATTTATAAAAGCATCCCTGGTATTTGTTGGTCTGCTGGCAGGTAATGCGCGTTTATATTAACATACTGATTATTCATAGTAGATTATTCACGTTGTGTAGTCATTAACATGCAGCATCAAAGATGAATGAATATGATTGCAGTAGTTGTGCGTCAAACATTATTGAGTGTAATAACAATGATGACGTATATTCCAGGAAGTGTTGGCGTCGTACAGGGCGACTGTGGAAATTATATAGAAATAGTTCAGCCCATTCGGAGTGCCAATTATTCTCTGGGTCCTCTCGAACAACCCCTGTGTGATAGCGGTCGCTTCACTGAAGGTAGTGCGATGTATCATCAGTGACCTTATTGCTGCCTGATCGACTTTACACCAAAAAATAAGCTCGTCTTAACTACATTTCAGATGCGTGGTATCGATTCAAACAGTTATGCGGGAAGTAAGCTAGTTCAAGGTTGTGTGGAGTACGGTCAGTGCGGCACACAGGGGCCGATTTGGATGGACGGTTTACATCCCACAGGTAAGCTATAAACCATACACAAATACTATACTCACATTGTAAATAGGTTAATGAGTACAACATATTGCTCGATCCTTGACCATGTGACAATCGCCTATGTAAGACACTATGTGTGCTCCATTACAGCTGCCGATGGCGTGGTGGAGAGAACTGTGTGTGCCAACTATGGTTCAAACGGAGACTGTTGTGCGTGGTCCGCTACCATACAGGTACTCTCGTGTAACGACCTGTACTTCGTCTACAAGCTGGTCAACCCTCCAGGATGCCACTTGGCTTACTGTGCCGGTGGTGGTATAGTATGCAGTGATGACAAAATTTGGTCTCCTCAGCTTCACAACTGTATTGGTAAGAATTTGTGTTGGATATTTTTGACAGAGGCTGTTTTCAATGTTCCCCTTCCTACTTATTACCATGTACAAAACAATATTGAATGTTACTTGAACCAATTTCATTAATTTGAGGCAAGCGAATAGTTCAAATCTGACCGCCCAGCAAATTGCCCTCTGCAGAACAATACCCAGCTGTGATTAATGCCTGGATCTGGACTCGTCCAAATTCCTCAACAACGAACGAAGCTGGCTTTGATTTCATGTGCGAGTTCTTCTACGTTGAAAGTAACATCAATGCAACCAATAATAACGACATTTGCGTGGAAGTAACCTTGCTATTTGATGCTGTGGAAGATATTAAAATACCCAAGAAAAAAGAATGCTTTGCATCCGATATCTTCTACCCGCGTATTTTATTTCCAGGAATTTATTTAAAAGGACACATGGGAAAGAATGTAAATACACATTGACATTGTTCACGATTGACGAAGCTTCTTTAATTTTAAGTAACAAATATCTTTGGTATCAATGGGTGCTTAGTAACGTATATAGTAAATGGGGATGAAAAATAAACAATATGTCAATTCCCACATTTTACAGGTCGATTGTCAGATTCGATCATATTGGCGCGAATTTTCTAATGATACCGACTACTGGAGCCCCTATCTCAGTTCTTATTCACAAGCTACTGGTCTCACGGTACAGGTGAGCTCGAAATACATAAACTGCTTATTGATTAATTTCCGCAGTCATACTTATTACGCAATTTATTATATAACCTTTCTCAAATAATAGGTCATTGCCAATATCTGCGCCATCCAAATTATTCTCGAATAATTGTTCTCAACTTACGGTCGATTATCCGATGTTGTGTTGTATGTAGAATAATCCAACTGACCTTGTGCTGAATTCATCAACCGACATTAGGACGATTGTCTTCAATCTTCGTGCCATAATTCCCGTAAAATGTTTGGACCAAACAAAATGTCCTACCGCTAATATCATTACGAAAGAAGAACAAATTGTACACACGTGTCAAGTGGTGCTGGATTCTAACAATACAACTTCGTTCTCAGTGCAAGTTTCGAGGAAATCTGTTCCAGGAAAATATATACACAGATTTGACCTTATTTTTCCTGTTATTTTAACGGATACAGGAACCATATTTGATGGGTACATTCTTCCCCTCAGCGTGAGTCAATGTATGAAAATTACGCATCTGAGAGCTCTATTTCCTTAACATATAAATCTCACATTTTTGTACATAATGTATCAAGCTGAACAAATTGGATGACGGTCACAAGTGTCGCGGTCGACTCTTGCCATTCAACAAATTTCGTGCGATTCAGGTGGTTGTTGACAACTCAGCCGGCGTAAGAAGATGCCGCTCTTGGGCTGATCCACACTACATCGATTTTGATGACTATGAGGCCTTTAAACAATGGTATCCAAATCGTGGCGGAAGGCAAGTGTCTTTCATTAAGTGATGCTTTATAGGTCTGTACGAATACACGCATTTGTCAATGTCATCTTATTCTGCAGTGTTATGAACATTGGCGACTTCTACATGTGGAAAATTATGGATAAAGCTGTCAACTTTGAAGTATGTCCAACTTACTGATGAACACGATGAAATCTCTCTTCGATATTATTTAACATATGTCGTGTATAATTGGGATTATATTGATAGATTTGGTTGTATGACTTCAAACTTGCAAACAATCAATCCCTGTTATATATTGTCGCAGGTTCAGATAAGACACACAACCTGCCACTGGCCCGGCTCCTGTGTATGCGCTGTGGCTATACGCGAAGGAAACGACATCATTGGGGTTGACGCCTGTAATTCTCGACCATTACGGATCATACGTTATTTGCAGTCCTCCTCTGACGATGATGTAGCTCTGCCGACTGTCACCAGTAGCTGGAGAACTACACGGGTACAGGCATATGTGCTGATCTGATGCAATAACGAATTCACAGTCGCTCTCCTTATCATCGCCTTCACGTTGTTTACATGTGCTCTTTTTACTGCCTACATATTTATTAATTAATTGTTTCTACACTTATTACCGCTGTTCAGTTTTGCATGTTCAAAATGGTATTTAGTTTTGCGCATGGTGGCTATGATGTTTGTCTGCCAGTAATATATCGTGTTTGTCAAGAAATTGAATAATGTTATTAGTTAACTGGAACAATTTGTGTGGTCTGTCATCGGGTGGTCAGGTTACCATGCCATCGGGAAGAAAACTGATAGTTCACAGAAATTCATTTTGGAACTCAATGACGTATTTGGATGTTGAGCTCAATGTACCGGCAAGTGACACAAATTTCAAATCAACTGGACTTTGTGGAAACAACAATGATATACAGGATGAAGTGTTTGACTACGAGTCGAACAACTTACATCGGTACTTATCACCTTTAATATAATTTATTGAATGGTTTATTAAAGAAGAACACTTTATTGAATTTCCCCCATGATGTGGTATTGATAAATTATCTCTAAACAGGGTTCAAGTTGATTCGATTATCTTCAACGGCTTCTATGAATGCATTGACACCAACCAAACAGCATATTTCTGTGAATGCAATTCGGATGGCTCCTTGAATTGTGGTAATAAATCTCTACCTATTCGTACGACGGGTGAAACCTGCGTGAACAATAGAGGAAAACGGTCGGTCATGAAAGCCCAACTTGACGAAGATAGTGACGACTTCATTGGTCCCGATGAGTTGTACTACAACTTTGAATATGATATCAATGCAACATTCATTCCACCTTCCTGGCCGACTCCTGCTGGTAAAACACGAATCCAAGTAGAATCTGAATGTGAGAGAATTCTGACCAACTCGCCCGTTTACGAACGTTGTCAGAATTACACCAACGTGGACATGCTGCTCGATGCATGCGTCCTTGATGTTCAGGTATAAAGTCTTTCTTTAAATATGTGAAATACATCAATCAAGCCTGCACGTATAGAGGTTGCATTTCAAAATGTATGCATTGGATACACTTCTAATGGGGTTAGAGTTAAAAAGATAGACATTAATTATCAAATAGAATATGTAATTATTATCATCAAATTGTTTCGTTAATTCAATAGTAGCGTACGTCAAGGTCAGTTGTTTTGAATACTGTGGACTTGAGATTTTTGCATAACTTATGAGATATTTTCATGTGTTTCCGCATTTCATTTAAACAGGTCACTGACAGTTGGGATTTTGCTCATGGAATGTTGCTCGAGTTCCAGTCGCAATGTAAGGCAATGATACAGGACAGGTCACCTGCTGCATCCGAGGAAGATCTTGTGCAAGATGACGTCACAGGAGAATGGACCACGAAGCTAGCATTACAACTTCTACAAGATGTCTGTCCATCTATATGCCTCAATGGGGGAACTTGCCAAAACAGGACGTGTATCTGCATGCATGGTAATTCGTTTCGAAGAATCTGCTTTATGGATTAGTAGGGTTTGACAGTCAGCAGAAATGTACAACTTTCACATCTTCAGCAGATATTTTATGGCAAGTATCAACTGTGCAGGTTTTTCTGGGGAAACTTGTGCTGTGGAGACTAACAAAGCGCCTGAGATGGTAGGTTTACAAGGAGGCGGGCTATGTGATGTGCGACAGCGATCATGCCAGAAAACGCGCGTGTTTGCTACCAACCTTCTCAACTCACCTGGTCTTACCTGCAGGGCAGTGGTTGCCTCCTCACAAGTAATATATGTTCCAGCCATTGGAAAAACAATAACTTCTTATCGTATCATTGTGTACTGTGACTATATTTGATGTATTGAATGAACCCGCTGTGCACCAGACACCGCTCTTGGCAACTGCGACTTATTATCGAGACGAGGAACTAGCGTGCCACCATGCATTTAGTAGCGTTCTCCTTCCCGAACGAGGAGGTGACGCGACAGAGGCGCCCTCTACCCACCAAACCTTACACCTGTCCATCACTAATGACAAATTGATGTACAGTAACACACTGAGCCTCACCATATATGACTCGCTCTGTATGCGTTGCTTCTCGGACCACACCTGCATACCACTAGTGAGAACATCCATTGACTAATGTGGCTGGAGTTGGATCACTTTTAACAACCCATTGTGTCTCTATTTAAACAACATTATGTCATTTGCAGAACGATGCTTGTAATATAGGCGGTCGTTGTTACCGACATTTGGAGACCAATCCTGGCGACTCCAGCTTGTACTGCGATGCCACCTCATCAACTTTCACGTGGTCAGGTGTGAATATCGATGCGTGGTCAACTAATCCAACGCTCATACAATAACTCATCCGAAAGGGTTTTTTACCATATTTACACTCTCAAACGCCAAAGATACATTTTTTATAATACATGACGTTCTGAATCACATATCAGAAACACCGGGCAAATGTTGCGGATGGGGTGATTGGCAAGACTGTTCCCGTGAGCATTGTTTACGGAAGCGAGCTCGAGTATGTCAAACACGCACCTGTTTAGAGAACTTCGAAATGGAATGGTGCCATGAATGTTCCACCAATGGTAACATTATATCTTTTTCTTTTTATCAGAAATTACAACCATCACAAAACTGCTGCTGTTTATAAAATCATTATAAGCTCAGGATGGGAACGATAGTCATTGTCCAAATTATCAATAATATTTTGCATTACGATATTACTTTGTAATGTGATGTTGGCTGTTGCTGTTAATTCAAACTTCTATAATTAAGTGAGAGATTAACTTGATGTCTCTTCTTTTTCCACTGCTATGCCAGAGCTACCAGAACAAACTGATCATGGATTAGTCTTAGTACTGGCGTTGGAAAAGTCATATCAGGTACAGAGGTCCATCTATATTCTCCAACTTCTATATGATTGAGCGATGATGATGATACTGAGTGAATAGAGATTTTGTATCTTTCCAACAGGTATTACAGAAACTCGATAGTATTGCTGTTGGCTTGGCAGAGATAATCAACAAATACCAAGAACACAGAAGAATGTTGTAAACTCATGCAGAAGAAGGCATTGCAGTTGAGTATTATTTTTGATCAAAACAATATACTTTCAATAGTACATGCGTGTTTGTTTGATTTAGTTATGTAGTCATCATCGCTAAACACATAAATTTGTGTGGTAATTTGATCTCAGTGATGATGTCGATAGCGTTACTTTGACATCTGGAGAACATATCCGTTTAGCACAAGGATTTCCAAAACGGACGCAGAACGAACGATTCAGGTTAGTTATTATTATTTTTATTACTTTACAATATGAGTCTGAGCAACAATATATATATATATATATATATATATATATATATATATATATATATATATATATATATATATATATATATATATATATATATATATATATATATATATATATATATATATTGCAATGATGCCCCGCACAGCATGAAGTGGTTGGCATACCTTTGGGAAGTTAAGGCCATGGAGTCGTGTCAAGTGGGTAGTGCAGCCAGAAGGAAGAGACAATCCGCTGTATACGGCCCCTACATACCATCGGAACTGCTCTATAAGGCAGCATCCACATACAAATCAGATTTGGAACAGGTCATTCACTCTTAATCAAACTTTCCCTATGTTTACCATCAGTCTAAATAGGCGATCCATTAAAGTACAAACATGAATTATTGTATGCAACATGCATCACACTGTTCCAGACCTTAAATGCGCAAATATATGACATCCATGCCAGCAACATTAACGACCCTGGCCCCGATGTCCTGATATTGTCCTTGGCCATTGTCCTTCCTTTGGTCACTGTGCTCATTGTCGGTTTGGTGGTGTGCATTTACTGCAAGACCCGTAATAAGTAAGCGGACTTAATATATTTAATAAACGATTTATATTTTTGGGTTTAGAATAATTGTGGAATTATAATCTGGCTGTATTGTTCTGTTTTTGGAGGGTTTTTATCATTAATCTAAAAAATGTGTCTCAATATTTTGTGTAACCATTTCCAGTAAAAAAAGTCAAGGACCACTTGCTATGATAATAGGTCGAACGCAAATGATGTGAACCCCAAAGGAGCGCAACCAATGAGTAGCCGGTTTCCTGACAGAACTGCGCAAAATTGGGGGGCAGCAGAGAAGTACTGATATGACCAAAGATAATTGGTAAGAACTCTATTAACGATGTGGCGTAAAATGTATATTTTGGTACGGTCGATATAGTTTATGAAACTTGTTTTTGATGTGGTTTTATACTCTATACAAATAAACAAACTATATACATGCATGGAACAAGCACACACACACACATATATATATTATTTATATATATATATCTTTCGATTAATGTCAACAGAAATATGTAATCGGTTTTATGTGGTACATTTAAAATGCACATATGTATTTCTAAACGCAGGCCTATAATCAATACAATATTGCTAAGTTTCATAGTTCACTAGTTCTAATGCCGTAGATATTTTCACTGTTTAAATAGTGCGTTAATAAACTTGCATTCATTCATGATTCTTCGTCATAAATGATGTCCCCGACTTTACTGGTAAAGGAATTGGGAAACATCAGGATAGGTATTGATCGCCTTGTCCACGCCAAATCATACTTTGCCCAACTTACCAGTTTACTCATGCTCAGAGGCGTCAATGGCTGATTAATATCATCCGATCACATGGCCAATCGTACATGTCATCACGACATAGGTTCCCCGACACCAAATGAACAATTGCAATAGCAAAGAGTTTTTCCACATTGCGCTGCATACACATCCGTCACCGTCTTGGTCAACCGTTTTGAATTTCGTAATTTTTTACTTTTATTGCCTAGACAAATGGTAGAACCACATAGGTATTGTCCCCTATTGCTGGTAGCTGTTTAAATCATGATCCCTAAGACCAATAAATAAATTTTATTATTATTTTCATTGCCCCATCTTCCTTGGTTAATGTTGTCATCTCGCCTATTACATCAACGCTATCCACAGTTTGTGAGCATCAACAGTCATGTCTGTGAACTACAAAATGCAGAACAGAAGAGGTTGCAGCTAACCCCGTTTCTATGAAATAGCTTGTTTGTGCACAAAAGTTTCCAGATAACAAGTTGCTCCCTTTCGTGAACAGTATCTTAAGTGTTGTGAATTTCCTACTTGAAAATAATAGTCAAAATTCTTTAAATTTCAACCTCTCTTGTATCCCAACAAGAGTACCTCTTTGTAAGCTCATAAGTGACTTGACACATAACAATATAATCGCATTGAAGTAGATAACTATTTTAATGCGACCCAGGGGTGAACTAAGTATTACATTTGTACTTGTCATAAAGGAAACAATACATAATATCGGAATATCGTATCAAAGTACATAGAAAAACAGAGGCGCACAGAGAATCTCTTTCGACTACTGTACGAAGGGGTGGAAACTAACGGTCGCTCTCCGTCAATGGCGACTGAAAACGATTTCGGGCGAGTTGAATTCGCCTAATAACGCGCCCGGGTGGCGAGTCAGTTATCGCACTCTCTCTGGGTTAATTACTTTCTGGCGACATTGCCAAACATCAAAAGCATGCTTGAGACGTTTGTCTCCGGTTTTTGTCCGCGAATGCTACGATAAAATACGCGTGTGTCAACAAGCTTAAGATCAGGTGTTCATAAAGTCAGGTTTTTGAGAGGGTAATCTGAGTTGGCTGTCTCAGCCGTATTCATAAAAAAATATTAGTCGTTGTGTCAACTGAAATCTCCGCGGTTATTCTTCATGAATTTGCGACAACTCAAGTTAAGATTCTTTATAAATACGATCCCAGATAAGCGCAGTTCGTCAACGATAAAATTCACGCATGTCAATATATGATAGGTAGCCCAACAGACCAACCTCAGGTTTTATTACCGCAGCTCCCGTACTTAGTTCGATAGGGCTGAGCAGTTTGAGCTGGCCCCGAGTTAGGCAAGACGCTCGCCATGGTGTTTTGATCATCTGATGCCACCTTAGGTCTTCAGCGCGGATATGAGTGGCCTAGCCCCGAGTGAGTCGTATGATAGAGAAAGAGTGCATTGTGTTTGTTTGACCTGATACTAACAATTTGTTTATCTATGGCAGAATGGGAGAGAGGCTTCAATGTGATAGGCCAAACCAAGAGTGACTGGCGGTCCAATTTATACCACTCCACATTAGTCAACAGCATAAGTGTTCTTCTTCAGTCTCCTGATATTCACAACTTAGATCCTGGCTGTGAAACTGAATAATTAGATAATTTTGTGAAGGAGTCCAGAGACAGCCATGTTTGGGTAAACATTTTAATTTTATTTTGGAAATAATTCTCAAGTAGCACATTGTGTAAATCATGGTTCAAAAAAACCATACATAAAACAACTGCACTGCCAAATATAATACAATGGGCAAGCTGCGGTGCCAAATATAATACAATGGGCAAGCTGCGGTGCCAAATATAATACAATGGGCAAGCTGCGGTGCCAAAATAATACAATGGGCAAGCTGTGGTGCCAAATATAATACAATGGGCAAGCTGCGGTGCCAAATATAATACAATGGGCAACTGCGGTGCAAAATAAAACAATGGGCAACTGCCGTGCCAAACATAATACAATGGGCAACTGCGCTGCCAAATATAATACAATGGGCAAGCTGCGGTGCCAAATATAATACAATGGGCAAGTTGCGGTGCCAAATATAATATAATGGGCAAGCTGCGGTGCCAAATATAATACAATGGGCAACTGCGGTGCAAAATAAAGTAACATCAATGCAACCAATAATAACGACATTTGCGTGGAAGTAACCTTGCTATTTGATGCTGTGGAAGATATTAAAATACCCAAGAAAAAAGAATGCTTTGCATCCGATATCTTCTACCCGCGTATTTTATTTCCAGGAATTTATTTAAAAGGACACATGGGAAAGAATGTAAATACACATTGACATTGTTCACGATTGACGAAGCTTCTTTAATTTTAAGTAACAAATATCTTTGGTATCAATGGGTGCTTAGTAACGTATATAGTAAATGGGGATGAAAAGTAAACAATATGTCAATTCCCACATTTAGGTCGATTGTCAGATTCGATCATATTGGCAGGAATTTTCGGGCGATACTAACTACTGGAGCCCCTATCTCAGTTCTTATTCACAAGCTACTGGTCTCACGGTACAGGTGAGCTCGAAATACATAAACTGCTTATTGATTAATTTCCGCAGTCATACTTATTACGCAATTTATTATATAACCTTTCTCAAATAATAGGTCATTGCCAATATCTGCGCCATCCAAATTATTCTCGAATAATTGTTCTCAACTTACGGTCGATTATCCGATGTTGTGTTGTATGTAGAATAATCCAACTGACCTTGTGCTGAATTCATCAACCGACATTAGGACGATTGTCTTCAATCTTCGTGCCATAATTCACGTAAAATGTTTGGACCAAACAAAATGTCCTACCGCTAATATCATTACGAAAGAAGAACAAATTGTACACACGTGTCAAGTGGTGCTGGATTCTAACAATACAACTTCGTTCTCAGTGCAAGTTTCGAGGAAATCTGTTCCAGGAAAATATATACACAGATTTGACCTTATTTTTCCTGTTATTTTAACGGATACAGGAACCATATTTGATGGGTACATTCTTCCCCTCAGCGTGAGTCAATGTATGAAAATTACGCATCTGAGAGCTCTATTTCCTTAACATATAAATCTCACATTTTTGTACATAATGTATCAAGCTGAACAAATTGGATGACGGTCACAAGTGTCGCGGTCGACTCTTGCCATTCAACAAATTTCGTGCGATTCAGGTGGTTGTTGACAACTCAGCCGGCGTAAGAAGATGCCGCTCTTGGGCTGATCCACACTACATCGATTTTGATGACTATGAGGCCTTTAAACAATGGTATCCAAATCGTGGCGGAAGGCAAGTGTCTTTCATTAAGTGATGCTTTATAGGTCTGTACGAATACACGCATTTGTCAATGTCATCTTATTCTGCAGTGTTATGAACATTGGCGACTTCTACATGTGGAAAATTATGGATAAAGCTGTCAACTTTGAAGTATGTCCAACTTACTGATGAACACGATGAAATTCTCTTCGATATTATTTAACATATGTCGTGTATAATTGGGATTATATTGATAGATTTGGTTGTATGACTTCAAACTTGCAAACAATCAATCCCTGTTATATATTGTCGCAGGTTCAGATAAGACACACAACCTGCCACTGGCCCGGCTCCTGTGTATGCGCTGTGGCTATACGCGAAGGAAACGACATCATTGGGGTTGACGCCTGTAATTCTCGACCATTACGGATCATACGTTATTTGCAGTCCTCCTCTGACGATGATGTAGCTCTGCCGACTGTCACCAGTAGCTGGAGAACTACACGGGTACAGGCATATGTGCTGATCTGATGCAATAACGAATTCACAGTCGCTCTCCTTATCATCGCCTTCACGTTGTTTACATGTGCTCTTTTTACTGCCTACATATTTATTAATTAATTGTTTCTACACTTATTACCGCTGTTCAGTTTTGCATGTTCAAAATGGTATTTAGTTTTGCGCATGGTGGCTATGATGTTTGTCTGCCAGTAATATATCGTGTTTGTCAAGAAATTGAATAATGTTATTAGTTAACTGGAACAATTTGTGTGGTCTGTCATCGGGTGGTCAGGTTACCATGCCATCGGGAAGAAAACTGATAGTTCACAGAAATTCATTTTGGAACTCAATGACGTATTTGGATGTTGAGCTCAATGTACCGGCAAGTGACACAAATTTCAAATCAACTGGACTTTGTGGAAACAACAATGATATACAGGATGAAGAGTTTGACCATGAGTCGAACAACTTACATCGGTATTTATCACCTTAAATATTATTTATTGAAAGGTTTATTAAAGAAGAACACTTTATTGAATTTCCCCCATGATGTGGTATTGATAAATTATCTCTAAACAGGGTTCAAGTTGATTCGATTATCTTCAACGGCTTCTATGAATGCATTGACACCAACCAAACAGCATATTTCTGTGAATGCAATTCGGATGGCTCCTTGAATTGTGGTAATAAATCTCTACCTATTCGTACGACGGGTGAAACCTGCGTGAACAATAGAGGAAAAACGTCGGTCATGAAAGCCCAACTTGACGAAGATAGTGACGACTTCATTGGTCCCGATGAGTTGTACTACAACTTTGAATATGATATCAATGCAACATTCATTCCACCTTCCTGGCCGACTCCTGCTGGTAAAACACGAATCCAAGTAGAATCTGAATGTGAGAGAATTCTGACCAACTCGCCCGTTTACGAACGTTGTCAGAATTACACCAACGTGGACATGCTGCTCGATGCATGCGTCCTTGATGTTCAGGTATAAAGTCTTTCTTTAAATATGTGAAATACATCAATCAAGCCTGCACTGTATAGAGGTTGCATTTCAAAATGTATGCATTGGATACATTTCTAATGGGGTTAGAGTTAAAAAGATAGACATTAATTATCAAATAGAATATGTAATTATTATCATCAAATTGTTTCGTTAATTCAATAGTAGCGTACGTCAAGGTCAGTTGTTTTGAATACTGTGGACTTGAGATTTTTGCATAACTTATGAGATATTTTCATGTGTTTCCGCATTTCATTTAAACAGGTCACTGACAGTTGGGATTTTGCTCATGGAATGTTGCTCGAGTTCCAGTCGCAATGTAAGGCAATGATACAGGACAGGTCACCTGCTGCATCCGAGGAAGATCTTGTGCAAGATGACGTCACAGGAGAATGGACCACGAAGCTAGCATTACAACTTCTACAAGATGTCTGTCCATCTATATGCCTCAATGGGGGAACTTGCCAAAACAGGACGTGTATCTGCATGCATGGTAATTCGTTTCGAAGAATCTGCTTTATGGATTAGTAGGGTTTGACAGTCAGCAGAAATGTACAACTTTCACATCTTCAGCAGATATTTTATGGCAAGTATCAACTGTGCAGGTTTTTCTGGGGAAACTTGTGCTGTGGAGACTAACAAAGCGCCTGAGATGGTAGGTTTACAAGGAGGCGGGCTATGTGATGTGCGACAGCGATCATGCCAGAAAACGCGCGTGTTTGCTACCAACCTTCTCAACTCACCTGGTCTTACCTGCAGGGCAGTGGTTGCCTCCTCACAAGTAATATATGTTCCAGCCATTGGAAAAACAATAACTTCTTATCGTATCATTGTGTACTGTGACTATATTTGATGTATTGAATGAACCCGCTGTGCACCAGACACCGCTCTTGGCAACTGCGACTTATTATCGAGACGAGGAACTAGCGTGCCACCATGCATTTAGTAGCGTTCTCCTTCCCGAACGAGGAGGTGACGCGACAGAGGCGCCCTCTACCCACCAAACCTTACACCTGTCCATCACTAATGACAAATTGATGTACAGTAACACACTGAGCCTCACCATATATGACTCGCTCTGTATGCGTTGCTTCTCGGACCACACCTGCATACCACTAGTGAGAACATCCATTGACTAATGTGGCTGGAGTTGGATCACTTTTAACAACCCATTGTGTCTCTATTTAAACAACATTATGTCATTTGCAGAACGATGCTTGTAATATAGGCGGTCGTTGTTACCGACATTTGGAGACCAATCCTGGCGACTCCAGCTTGTACTGCGATGCCACCTCATCAACTTTCACGTGGTCAGGTGTGAATATCGATGCGTGGTCAACTAATCCAACGCTCATACAATAACTCATCCGAAAGGGTTTTTTACCATATTTACACTCTCAAACGCCAAAGATACATTTTTTATAATACATGACGTTCTGAATCACATATCAGAAACACCGGGCAAATGTTGCGGATGGGGTGATTGGCAAGACTGTTCCCGTGAGCATTGTTTACGGAAGCGAGCTCGAGTATGTCAAACACGCACCTGTTTAGAGAACTTCGAAATGGAATGGTGCCATGAATGTTCCACCAATGGTAACATTATATCTTTTTCTTTTTTTTATCAGAAATTACAACCATCACAAAACTGCTGCTGTTTATAAAATCATTATAAGCTCAGGATGGGAACGATAGTCATTGTCCAAATTATCAATAATATTTTGCATTACGATATTACTTTGTAATGTGATGTTGGCTGTTGCTGTTAATTCAAACTTCTATAATTAAGTGAGAGATTAACTTGATGTCTCTTCTTTTTCCACTGCTATGCCAGAGCTACCAGAACAAACTGATCATGGATTAGTCTTAGTACTGGCGTTGGAAAAGTCATATCAGGTACAGAGGTCCATCTATATTCTCCAACTTCTATATGATTGAGCGATGATGATGATACTGAGTGAATAGAGATTTTGTATCTTTCCAACAGGTATTACAGAAACTCGATAGTATTGCTGTTGGCTTGGCAGAGATAATCAACAAATACTGTACCAAGAACACAGAAGAATGTTGTAAACTCATGCAGAAGAAGGCATTGCAGTTGAGTATTATTTTTGATCAAAACAATATACTTTCAATAGTACATGCGTGTTTGTTTGATTTAGTTATGTAGTCATCATCGCTAAACACATAAATTTGTGTGGTAATTTGATCTCAGTGATGATGTCGATAGCGTTACTTTGACATCTGGAGAACATATCCGTTTAGCACAAGGATTTCCAAAACGGACGCAGAACGAACGATTCAGGTTAGTTATTATTATTTTTATTACTTTACAATATGAGTCTGAGCAACAATATATATATATATATATATATATATATATATATATATATATATATATATATATATATATATATATATATATATATATATATATATATATATATATATTGCAATGATGCCCCGCACAGCATGAAGTGGTTGGCATACCTTTGGGAAGTTAAGGCCATGGAGTCGTGTCAAGTGGGTAGTGCAGCCAGAAGGAAGAGACAATCCGCTGTATACGGCCCCTACATACCATCGGAACTGCTCTATAAGGCAGCATCCACATACAAATCAGATTTGGAACAGGTCATTCACTCTTAATCAAACTTTCCCTATGTTTACCATCAGTCTAAATAGGCGATCCATTAAAGTACAAACATGAATTATTGTATGCAACATGCATCACACTGTTCCAGACCTTAAATGCGCAAATATATGACATCCATGCCAGCAACATTAACGACCCTGGCCCCGATGTCCTGATATTGTCCTTGGCCATTGTCCTTCCTTTGGTCACTGTGCTCATTGTCGGTTTGGTGGTGTGCATTTACTGCAAGACCCGTAATAAGTAAGCGGACTTAATATATTTAATAAACGATTTATATTTTTGGGTTTAGAATAATTGTGGAATTATAATCTGGCTGTATTGTTCTGTTTTTGGAGGGTTTTTATCATTAATCTAAAAAATGTGTCTCAATATTTTGTGTAACCATTTCCAGTAAAAAGTCAAGGACCACTTGCTATGATAATAGGTCGAACGCAAATGATGTGAACCCCAAAGGAGCGCAACCAATGAGTAGCCGGTTTCCTGACAGAACTGCGCAAAATTGGGGGGCAGCAGAGAAGTACTGATATGACCAAAGATAATTGGTAAGAACTCTATTAACGATGTGGCGTAAAATGTATATTTTGGTACGGTCGATATAGTTTATGAAACTTGTTTTTGATGTGGTTTTATACTCTATACAAATAAACAAACTATATACATGCATGGAACAAGCACACACACACACATATATATATTATTTATATATATATATCTTTCGATTAATGTCAACAGAAATATGTAATCGGTTTTATGTGGTACATTTAAAATGCACATATGTATTTCTAAACGCAGGCCTATAATCAATACAATATTGCTAAGTTTCATAGTTCACTAGTTCTAATGCCGTAGATATTTTCACTGTTTAAATAGTGCGTTAATAAACTTGCATTCATTCATGATTCTTCGTCATAAATGATGTCCCCGACTTTACTGGTAAAGGAATTGGGAAACATCAGGATAGGTATTGATCGCCTTGTCCACGCCAAATCATACTTTGCCCAACTTACCAGTTTACTCATGCTCAGAGGCGTCAATGGCTGATTAATATCATCCGATCACATGGCCAATCGTACATGTCATCACGACATAGGTTCCCCGACACCAAATGAACAATTGCAATAGCAAAGAGTTTTTCCACATTGCGCTGCATACACATCCGTCACCGTCTTGGTCAACCGTTTTGAATTTCGTAATTTTTTACTTTTATTGCCTAGACAAATGGTAGAACCACATAGGTATTGTCCCCTATTGCTGGTAGCTGTTTAAATCATGATCCCTAAGACCAATAAATAAATTTTATTATTATTTTCATTGCCCCATCTTCCTTGGTTAATGTTGTCATCTCGCCTATTACATCAACGCTATCCACAGTTTGTGAGCATCAACAGTCATGTCTGTGAACTACAAAATGCAGAACAGAAGAGGTTGCAGCTAACCCCGTTTCTATGAAATAGCTTGTTTGTGCACAAAAGTTTCCAGATAACAAGTTGCTCCCTTTCGTGAACAGTATCTTAAGTGTTGTGAATTTCCTACTTGAAAATAATAGTCAAAATTCTTTAAATTTCAACCTCTCTTGTATCCCAACAAGAGTACCTCTTTGTAAGCTCATAAGTGACTTGACACATAACAATATAATCGCATTGAAGTAGATAACTATTTTAATGCGACCCAGGGGTGAACTAAGTATTACATTTGTACTTGTCATAAAGGAAACAATACATAATATCGGAATATCGTATCAAAGTACATAGAAAAACAGAGGCGCACAGAGAATCTCTTTCGACTACTGTACGAAGGGGTGGAAACTAACGGTCGCTCTCCGTCAATGGCGACTGAAAACGATTTCGGGCGAGTTGAATTCGCCTAATAACGCGCCCGGGTGGCGAGTCAGTTATCGCACTCTCTCTGGGTTAATTACTTTCTGGCGACATTGCCAAACATCAAAAGCATGCTTGAGACGTTTGTCTCCGGTTTTTTCCGCGAATGCTACGATAAAATACGCGTGTGTCAACAAGCTTAAGATCAGGTGTTCATAAAGTCAGGTTTTTGAGAGGGTAATCTGAGTTGGCTGTCTCAGCCGTATTCATAAAAAAATATTAGTCGTTGTGTCAACTGAAATCTCCGCGGTTATTCTTCATGAATTTGCGACAACTCAAGTTAAGATTCTTTATAAATACGATCCCAGATAAGCGCAGTTCGTCAACGATAAAATTCACGCATGTCAATATATGATAGGTAGCCCAACAGACCAACCTCAGGTTTTATTACCGCAGCTCCCGTACTTAGTTCGATAGGGCTGAGCAGTTTGAGCTGGCCCCGAGTTAGGCAAGACGCTCGCCATGGTGTTTTGATCATCTGATGCCACCTTAGGTCTTCAGCGCGGATATGAGTGGCCTAGCCCCGAGTGAGTCGTATGATAGAGAAAGAGTGCATTGTGTTTGTTTGACCTGATACTAACAATTTGTTTATCTATGGCAGAATGGGAGAGAGGCTTCAATGTGATAGGCCAAACCAAGAGTGACTGGCGGTCCAATTTATACCACTCCACATTAGTCAACAGCATAAGTGTTCTTCTTCAGTCTCCTGATATTCACAACTTAGATCCTGGCTGTGAAACTGAATAATTAGATAATTTTGTGAAGGAGTCCAGAGACAGCCATGTTTGGGTAAACATTTTAATTTTATTTTGGAAATAATTCTCAAGTAGCACATTGTGTAAATCATGGTTCAAAAACCATACATAAAACAACTGCACTGCCAAATATAATACAATGGGCAAGCTGCGGTGCCAAATATAATACAATGGGCAAGCTGCGGTGCCAAATATAATACAATGGGCAAGCTGCGGTGCCAAAATAATACAATGGGCAAGCTGTGGTGCCAAATATAATACAATGGGCAAGCTGCGGTGCCAAATATAATACAATGGGCAACTGCGGTGCAAAATAAAACAATGGGCAACTGCCGTGCCAAACATAATACAATGGGCAACTGCGCTGCCAAATATAATACAATGGGCAAGCTGCGGTGCCAAATATAATACAATGGGCAAGTTGCGGTGCCAAATATAATATAATGGGCAAGCTGCGGTGCCAAATATAATACAATGGGCAACTGCGGTGCAAAATAAAACAATGGGCAACTGCCGTGCCAAACATAATACAATGGGCAACTGCGCTGCCAAATATAATACAATGGGCAAGCTGTGGTGCCAAATATAATACAATGGGCAAGCTGCGGTGCCAAATATAATATAATGGGCAACTGCGGTGCAAAATAAAACAATGGGCAACTGCCGTGCCAAACATAATACAATGGGCAACTGCGCTGCCAAATACAATACAATGGGCAAGCTGTGGTGCCAAATATAATACAATGGGCAAGCTGCGGTGCCAAAATAATAAATGGGCAACTGCGGTGCCAAAATAATACAATGGGCAACTGCGGTGTCAAACATAATACAATGGTCAACTGCAGTGCCAAATAAAACAATGGGCAACTGCCGTGCCAAACATAATACATTGGGCAACTGCGGTGCCAAATATAATACAAGGGTAACTGCAGTGCCAAATATTATACAATGGGCAAGCTGCGGTGCCACAATAATAAAATGGGAAACTGCCATGCCAAGCATAATACAATGGGCAACTGCCGTGCCAAATATAATACAATGGGCAGCTGCGGTGCAAAAATACCTACATTGGGCAAGATAGTAGGACGGTCAAGAAATGCCAGAGACATATGGACTGTTGTAGTAGACTGTAAAGATAGAAAACTAGGTATGGTGAAGTGGGATCAGTGTGTAGGAGTGCGCGACCTATAAGAAAGCTAACATATTAAAATGGCTCTCTTGATGGATGTTTTGTACTTTTTCCGCCCTATAGAAGTGTTCGGATGGATGCCATCCCTAGACCAGACAGAAACGGGGACAGCCCAGAATCCTCTGTGGGTGTGGTATGTCATTTGGGATTCTCCTTGAAGAAGGTGCTTCAAGTAGCGGTTACAGTTGTTGACTATCGTTTGGAAGGTTTCCTGGAAGTTGAGCCAATGGCATTATGCCTGTATAAAATGGAACATATTGTGACATGTTAGACATGGTGGTCTGCTAAAAGGGTTTTGACCATGTCAGTCAAGCCAATTGTAGCAGTTGTGTCCCAGCGTCTAAATCATTTGAGCCAAGATCAATAATAACAAAATCAGGATTAAGATGGAAAAAATAAAAACCCAGATCAGAAGGTAGAGTAAATTTGGTGACTTGCAGGCCCCTGGTGCCTGCTAATGTGAGGCTGTGGACCTTGTCACTGACCCAGAGCTGAAAAGACAAATTTTGTGGAAGTGATTGGCTGCTATATTGATTACTTAGGTGGTCGTTGAGACCAGACAGAAAGCTGTGTCCCAGGATCAGACCAACAGGTTTCATGTTAAGTGATAGGTTAAACTGCTGCAAGAGAAAGAAGTACAATGAGGGAATGAGCGGGTGCTGAAGTGTGAAAATAAAACACACCGAACTGGCGTCATAACGTTAACGAAATTGTGACAAAGGTGAATTGATTTACGACTACGAGAATATAAATGGCAAAATGTTAATAGAACGGTGGCATTAATTGAGAGAAAAAGTAGAGGAAAAAAGGAATGATTATAATGATATCGGAGTAGAGGAAGATGAGGGAAATGTAAAATTAATGCGAACAAAACACAAACAATGAAAAAAATCGAAAAGCGATAAGGAGAAATGTGAATAAAATCACCAGATCGGGTTATATGATGACTGTAGGAAAGGTTGGTTGCAACTTGATATGTCGACGAGGTTGAGATTGAAAAGCGGTTTTGCGGAATGAGGTTGAAAACTGGTAGCACGAGTTTCGGAAACAGAGAACAAGTGATGTGATGTCGTTGAAATCTAATTCCGAAAGACAATAGAACACTGGTCACCTGACCCTATCCGTGCGGGATAAAAAAATGGGGTAGCCTCTTCCCTTGCAAGGAGGAATGATTAGGACTTATGCGATAATGTTTACAAATTCGACTCTGCGCAAAATGCGGCTGGAGCGGTTTCCCGCCCAAACCTATGTTATGTGTCTGGGTGTGGACAGACTGCTTGATTTCGAGAGCATAGACAAGTGATGAGTGTTTGCAGTTAAGGCATACAAAGTGATCATTTATATTTGTCTTTGTACATATTTTATCTGTGAATTACAGTAGTGGGTAATATAGATTCATATTTGGGCTAGCCCTACAAGACGTCTGGGTATACTAATAGGTACGTATCTTTGACAGCGAGTATAGCAATGGATATTTGTTTTGTGATGGGTATCCAATATGATGCTCAATATTGGGTGTTTGCTCAAGTCCCCTGGGTCAATGATGGCCAGCCCTATCAGTCAGCGTGGTTGCGTTGTTTCAAAGACATGTTTTATGGCATGATGAGCAAACAGAAAGGTCTCCTTCTGCGGTTTCCAGCAATATCGTCTACCTCATGGTCCGGACGTCCTGGGGCGCTCGTTGATAGCTTGCGGGCCCGAGTCACTCTCCATGGCAGACATGTTCCCAGCCTGCGCAGAAGCCGATGCGCAGGAGATCGGGCCCGAGTCACACATCTGTTTATTTAGTGGCCGCTATTTAATTAACTGCCTCGCCGTTACGAACCAGAGCATCGTTGGGACTGACCACGGTATCAGCAAAGTTTTTGTGCAGTTGAGAAGCTTAATAAACGTTCTTTTTCATTCTGAATCGTTGATATAAGGATGCTGGTATTGGTCACACCTTGTTAGTTGATGATGGAAGTCAAATTTGCGTTGAAACGACCTTTTCACATAATGGCGTAAACTTCAGTGCTGTAAATAGTGGTAAAGTCTGTAAAGTTACAGACTATACTGGGGGACTTTTTTGTGAAACTGGCGACCGCAGCCTCGTCGCCATCAAAGCAGAAACAGTTTACTGGCAGTATATTGAAGAGTTTTACCATTTTGATCAGAGACTCTCTATTCCCATGACAATGAAGCTTTCTCCAATGTTTTAAGATTGCCACTCACGTACTCAGCAATTCAGTAGCCATAGTAATGTTAGCATATTTATTTTCATTGACGAGGCTCTGTGAGCGGCATGGCGTTTGTTAAAGGGGAAGAACTTCCAACTACGATCGCCCATACCTCGTTTGGATCACGGATCATAACGCGGTATCTGGCAGTCGTTGAGTACTGCCTACTGGTGAACTTTGTTCTCTTGATCCTGTTAGTGCTTTTTGCATGGTTTCTTAATGATCTAGCACATGAGCGAGTTAAACTTTTTGTTTTAACTACTGTTTCTGCGTGTGTCTCATCGATAATTCGTTGGAGGATGTGATTGAGTGTTGACAAAAAGAGAAATGCCGGGTTCAACTTTGAATGTTTCGTTTACTATGACCCCAACCAAATCAAGCCGAGCTCTCCAGAACCTGAAATGTGCGTTGAGGTCACACTGTTGTTTGATGGTATAGAGGATATTTCAATCCCTGAGCGTCGACAGTGTTTTGCAGATACATCGCTTGGTAACGTGATGGTATCATTTCCTGGTACGCATTTGAGAAAACATGTGGACGACAATGTAAGTACGTTTAGAAGTATATCACTGTATAGCTGTATCACCTTGATTTATAAAATGTGTCATTGTTTTTAAGACGAAAATCATTATGCTTGTTCATTGCAGATAAGCTGTCGGGTACGTACGTATTGGCAGACATTTTTAGAAAATAGGCATTACTGGAGTCACCCTCTGTACAGCGACAATACACTAATTACAGGACTCATTGTAGAGGTAGGAAATCTATGTTTTATGCTTTGCTGAGTAAATATCTTTCGAATCACTATTCAGATCATTTTTCGTTACCGCGGAATTATTGCCACGCATCCTTTATATTGATTATGGGAACGTTCATTATCTATCAGCTGGGGAGGGCCGGGTTTACGCTATTATACGCAGTGAAAAAAATGACCCTTCGCCCAAGCAATGGTAAATTTGTATGTCCCCACCCCCAAACTAACCTAAAATATATTATGTTTGTTTAATGTGCACGTAGAGACAGATGCGCAAGTACATCTGTATTTTTGCAAAAAGTTTTTTTTTTCAATGTTATGCCTTATTTTTCAGCTTGCATTTGCACATAGAATATGAAAATTAACGATCTTAGGTATCGAACTGTAAACCATGACAAAAGCGGAAAAGCTTTGAGGACTCTTTGCCTCTTGCTTTTTTGTTGAGTTTGTTTTTCATCCTAGATTACGTTTTCGCCTGTTTGCTTTAGTGACTAGAATGTAATCCTTACGGGTACAAAATTATTGTTATTTCGCCAAAGATTCTTCGAAACAACATTAAAACAAATTATTTTGACAAACAATGCAATACCCGTTCATTAGTTACTCAATCAAGTCATTCTAGTGTTATCACCAACACTCGGCTAAGCAGTAAGCCCTCCTACGTGCCCCATTTGGTCCAGTCACAAATTGTGCATCACAATAGCCATAAATAAGTTGGGGTCACATATCGGATTTGACATTGACACTATTATTTCCAAATGTCGTATGGCAGATATCACTGAAGACTCTTTCACTGCTCAAATTTGATGACTTTTGATAAGAACCACCAACAATGTATTCCCCTACAACTCTGTGAAGCCTCTTCTCATAAGCGTCGGTTTCATTACCCAGTCTAGTCAAAGGATTTGTTTGAGTTGAGTGTAGTTGTATGAGCATCACAATCATCTTCTTCGATCACAGAAGTAATATAGCCTTATTGCAGAATGAGAAGTAAAATCCTAGTATTTAATTTTCTGTTGTGACTGTGTTGTCAACCATTTATGCTTCCTTTCATTATAGAACAAACCTAACTGCACGTCAAACGTGCAATGCCTGACCGATTCCCGATGTCCTACTGCGCTGATCATCAATGCAAGTGGGACAATCCTCCACACTTGCCTGGTCGTGCTCAATGCGGATAGACACGCATCGTTGTCTGTGCAAATCACAAGAAATATTGCTGTCCAAGGAAAATATGTTCAACGATTTGATCTATTTTTTCCAAGCATATTTACTGCTAACGAGGTATCGGTGTTTGACAACTACACAGTTCCTTTACAGGTATGTTTCCATATTTTAGCCTCATTTTTCACAGGTCAAGATGGCTAGAATCTAAGAGTTACCGCATGACGACTGACTGCGTTGTTGATCAGGTACACATTGTTGATCAGGTACACATATCTAGCTATGTGCGCTTTTTGGCCGTTTCAAAATTGTCATTTCCACTAAATGGAAACTAGATGATAATCGTCCGCTGAATTTACTGCAGGGTGGTGAACATTGGCGCAATGTGGATCGATCTGTTAGCTTTGAGGTAAATGTCGATCAGTTTCATTCTGCACCTATACATGATCTCATGAATCATTCATCTACGATGCAAGGCGAAAATATGATTCGAATAACCCCATATATATATATATATATATATATATATATATATATATATATATATATATCTATATATATATATATTTACATTTATTTACGACCTATGATCACTTTTGCAAGAACGGCACGGTTCATGTTGTCTTGGTTCCTGCATATGCGCTGTAGCTATATGCGAAGGGCACGACATCATAGGGGTTGACGCCTGCAATTCGCAATGATACAGGACATCTGAGGATGATCTTGTGCAAGATGACGTCACAGGAGAATGGACCACGAAGCTAGCATTACAACTTCTTCAAGATGTCTGTCCATCTATATGCCTCAATGGGGGGACCTGTCAGAACAGGACGTGTATCTGCATGGATGGTAATTCATTTCGAAGAATCTGCTTAATTATTTCGTAGGGTTTGACAGTCAGCAGAATATACAACTTTCACATCTTCAGTAGATATCTCATGGTATCAACTGTGCAGGTTTTTCTGGGGAAACGTGCTGTTGAGACTAACAAAGCGCCTGAGATGGTAGGTTTACAAGCAGTCGGGCAATGTGATGTGCGACAGCGATCATGCCAGAAAACGCGCGTGTCTGCAACCAACCTTGTCAACTCACCTGGTCTTACCTACAGGGCAGTGGTTGCCTCCTCACAAGTAATATATGTTCCAGCAATTTGAAAAACTATAACTTCTTATCGTATCATTGTGCACTGTGACTATATTGGATGAATTGAATGAACTCGCTGTGCACCAGACACAGCTCTTGTCGACTGCGACTTATTATCGAGACGAGGAACTAGCGTGCCACCATGCATTTAGTAGCGTTCTCCTTCCCGGACGAGGAGGTGACGCGACAGAGGCGCCCTCTACCCACCAAACCTTACACCTGTCCATCACTAATGACAAATTGATGTACAGTAATACACTGAGCCTCACCATATATGACTCGCTCTGCATGCGATGCTTCTCGGACCACACCTGCATACCACTAGTGAGAACATCCATTGACTAATGTGGCTGGAGTTGGATCACTTTTAACAATCCAATGTGTCTCTATTTAAACGACATTATGTCTTTTGCAGAACGATTCTTGTAATAAAGGCGGCCGTTGTTACCGACACTTGGAGACATCCTGGCGACTCCAGCTTGTACTGCAATGCGACCTCATCAACATCCGCGTGGTCAGGTGTGATAATCGATGCGTGGTCAACTATCCTAACGCTTGTACAATAACTGCTCTGAAAGGCTTTTTTCCCCCTTTTGAACCCTCTCAAACGCGAAATGTACATATTTTATTATACGTGACATTCTGAATCACATATCAGAAGCACCGGGCAAATGTTGCGGATGGGGTGATTGGCAAGACTGTTCCCGTGAGCATTGTTTACGGAAGCGAGCTCGAGTCTGTCAAACACGCACCTGTCTAGAGAAGAACTTCGAAGTGGAATGGTGCACTGAATGTTCCACTTCTGGTAACATTATAGCTTCGCTTTTTATAAAAAAAAAAAATACACCCCTTGCAAAACTGCTACTCTTTGTAAAATTAGTATGCTGAACCATCAGTATTTAATCAGGTTTAAATAACAGTTATTGTAAAATTAATAATAATATTTGGCATTATCATATTACTTTCAATGTAATGTTGGCTGATGCTGTTAATTAAAACTTAGCGTTTATAATTAAGTGACAGGTAAACTTGATGTCTCTTGTTTTTACCCCTGATATGCCAGAGCTACCAGAACAAATTGGCCAGGGATTAGTCTTAGTGCTGGCGTTGGAAAAGTCTAATCAGGTACAGATTTTCCCTAAATTCATCACAAACACAAACCCACACCCACTTAACCCAATCCAGCACCCCAACGATATTCTCCCAACTTCTCTATGATTGAGCGATGATGATGATACTGAGTGAATAGAGATGTTGTACCTTTCCAACAGGTCTTACAACAACTCGATAGTATTGCTGCTGGTTTGGCAGAGATAATCAACAAATACTGTACCAAGAACACAGAAGAATGTTGTGAGCTCTTGCAGAAGAAGGCATTGCAGTTGAGTATTATTATTTTTGATCAAAACAATATACTTTCAATAGTACATGCGTGTTTGTTTGATATAGTTATGCAGTCATCAACACTAAGCACATACATTTGTGTGGTAATTTGATCTCAGTGATGATGTCGATAGCGTTACTTTGACGTCTGGAGAACATATCCGTTTAGCACAAGGATTTCCAAAACGGACGCAGAACGGACGATTCAGGTTAGTTATAATTATTATATTTATTACGATATTACTTTGTAATATGAGTCTGAGCAAAAGAGATACGTATATTGCCATGATGTCCCACAGAATGAAGTGGTTGGCATACCTTTGGGAAGTTAAGGCCATGGAGTTGTGTCAAGTGGGCAGTGCAGCCAGACGGAAGAGACAATCCGCTGTATACGGCCCCTACATACCAACACAACTGCTCTATAAGGCAGCATCCACATACAAATCAGATTTGGAACAGGTCATTCGCTCTTAATCCTAAACTTTCCCTATGCTTACCATCAGTCTAAATAGGCGAGACATATTTGGCCATTAAAGTACAAACTTGAATTATTGTATGCAACATGCATCACACTGTTCCAGACATTAAATGCGCAAATACATGACATCAATGCCAGCAACATTAATGACCCTGACCCCGATGTCCTGACGCTGTCCTTGGCCATTGTCCTTCCTCTGGTCACCATGATCATTGTCGGTTTGGTGGTGTGCATTTACTGCAAGACCCGTAATAAGTAAGCGGACTTATTATATTTAATAAACAGTGAATATTTTTGGGTTGGAACAATTGTGGAATTATAATCTGGCTGCACTGTTTAGTGCTACAAGTGTTCAACACTGATCCTGTGTCTTTTTTCATTCATCTCAATAAAAATGAGTCAGCATGTTTTGTTATCATTTCCAGGAAAAAATCAAGGACCGCTTGCTATGAGAATAAGTCTGACGCAGATTATGCGATCCCCAATTGAGTGCGACCAATGAGTAGCCGATTTCCTGACCCATACAAACTAGAGTGGGAGTAGAGAAGTACTGATATGTACGAAGATAAAGGATTAGACCTCTTATAAAGATGTGACGTGAGATGTATATCTTGATACAGTTATTGTAGATAATGAAACTTGTCGTTCGGTGTGAGTTGGATATAAACTATGAACAAATAAATAAACTATATATATGCACATAACAAGAACATACACACACGTATATATATATATATATATATATATATATATATATATATATATATATATATATATATATATATATATAGCATATATATATATATATATATTAATTATATATGCATATATATATATATATATATATATATATATATATATATATATATATATATATATATATATATATATATATATATATATATATATATATATACATCTATATCTTTCGATAAATGTCAACAGATGTATTTAATTGGTTATATGTGGTACATTTAAAATGTGTATATGTATTACTATTCACATGCCTATATTCAATACTATATTGCTAAATGCCATAGTTCACCAGTTCTAATGCAGTAGATACTTCCCCTGTAGAAATAGGACGTTAATAAACTTGCATCCATTCATGATATGATTCTTCGTCCGAAATGATGTCCCCGACTTTACTGGTAAAGGAATTGGTAAACCGTCAGAATGGGTACTGATTGCCTTGTCCAAGCCAAATCATAATTTGCCCTAATAACAAGTTTACTCATTGGCTGATCAGTATCATCCAATCACATGACCAATCGTACATGACATCCCGACATATGCTCCCCGACACCATATGAACATTTTGAATACCATGAAGTTTTTGCAAACTTTCGGTCTTATGTTAATCCACATTGCGCTGCATGCGCATTCGTTACAGTCGTGGTCGACCATGAGGAATTAGAGTGAACTACAATCACTCTACGCGCCTTGTTGTAAACGTTTTGACATCCGTAATTTTTTACTTTTATTTTTAACTGCCAGGACAAATGGTGGAACCGCAAAAGTATTGTCCCCCTATTGCTGCTAGATGATCAAATCATCATCACTGAGATACATAATTTATTTAATTGTTATTTTCGTTGTCCCATCTTCCTTGTGTTTAGGGTTGCAGCTACCCCGGTTTCTATGAAATAAATTGTTTGTACACAAAAATTCCCACATAACAAGTTGCACCCATTCGTGAACAGTATCTTAAGTGTTGCTGAATTTCCTATTAGAAAATATTTGTCAAATTTTCAAATTTCAACCTCACTTGTATCCCTGCGTTTTTCTTCTGGGAATTACACCATGAGCTATTATTAATGTTTCATACTCAAAGACATAAACTAGTCTTACTTCAGTTTTCGAATGTTAATCTCCATGTCATCGTTTGCGCATTAGTCATTACGAAAGCTATTGAGCTTAGGATGTTAAACATTTTGGAAGATTGATAAGAATTGAAATTACAGTTGAGCTTACCAAAGGCCCTGTCATGATTGAATGTATTAATAGACCTAGTCGCTGAAGTATACAGGTCGTTCAGAGGCGTTAAGAGTACCTCTTTTAAGCTCAAAAGTGACTTGACATATTACAATATAATCGCCTTGAAGCAGATAACTATTTGAATGCGACCCAGAGGCGAACTTAGTATTATATTTGTGCTCTATCGGAATAACATATCAAGGTACACAGCGGACAGAGACGCACAGAGAACCTCTTTCGAACTACTGTATACAGGGGTGGAAACTTACGGTCGCCCTCCCGTCAATGACGACTGAAAACGGTTTCGGGCGAGTTGAATCACGCGCCCGGTGGCGAGTCAGTTTTCGCACTCTCATTACTTTCCGGCGACATTGCCAAACATCAAAAGCATGCTTGAGGTGTTTGTCTACGGTTTTTGTCCGCGTATGTTATCATCAAACACGCGCGTGTGTCAACAAGCTTTAGATCAGGTGTTCATAAAGTCAGGTTTTTTAGAGGGTAAGCTGAGTTGGCTGTCTCAGCCGTATTCATAAAAAAATATTAGTCGTTGGGTAGACTGAAATCTCCGCGGTTAGTCTTTATGAATACGATCTGAGATCGCGGACTCGACAACTCAAATTAAGATTCTTTATAAATACGATCCCAGATAAGCGCAGTTCGTCAACGATAAAATTCACGCATGTCAATATATGATAGGTAGCCCGACAGACCAACTTCAGGTTTTATTACCGCAGCTCCCGTACTTGGTTCGATTGGGCTGAAGAAGTCCCGAGTTAGGAAAGGCACTCGCCCCAGGTGTTTTGCTGATCTGATGCCACCTTGATTAGGTCTAGAGCGCATATATGAGAGATCGAAAGTTTCTTTGCCTAGCCCCGGGTAAATCGTATGCTAGAGAAAGAGTGCATTGTATTTGTTTGACCTGATACTAACAATTTGTTCATCTATGGCAGAATGTGAGAGAGGCTTCAGTGTGATTGGCCAAACCAAGTTACAGACTATACTGGGGGACTTTTTTGTGAAACTGGTGCCCGCGGCCTCGTCGCCATCAAAGTAGAAGCAGTTTACTGGCAGTATATTGAAGAGTTTTACCATTTTTATCAGTGACTCTCTATTCGCATTACAATAAAGCTTTCTTCAAAACTCCCTTAATTCACTGCAATGTTTTAAGATTGCCACACATGTTCTCAGCCATTCAGTAGCTATGGTAAATGTTAGCATATTTTCATCGACGAGGCTCTGTGAGCGACATGACGCTTATTGAAGGGGAAGAAACTTCCAACTACGATCGCCCATACCTCGTTTGGATCACGGATCATAACGCGGTATCTGGCAGTCGTTGAGTACTGCCTACTGGTGAACTTTGTTCTCTTGATCCTGTTAGTGCTTTTTGCATGGTTTCTTAATGATCTAGCACATGAGCGAGTTAAACTTTTTGTTTTAACTACTGTTTCTGCGTGTGTCTCATCGATAATTCGTTGGAGGATGTGATTGAGTGTTGACAAAAAGAGAAATTGAGCGATAATGAAAGCTATTGCCCCAAACTGGCCAAAGCGACAGAAACGCTGTAAATTCCCGAAATGGTCGAAGCATCAGTTCCTCCAAATGCAGGTTACCTCGGCCTAGTAATCTCGGTCTCCACATTACTCGTCATTCATTACTGCTGGTCCGCAGATATCAGACGTTGAGAGATTGCAGTAGCCCAAAAGACCAACGTCAGGTTCTATTTATCACCTTGACGGTCCAACAGTTTAAGCTAAATTTTTTGGTCGATGCATTCGATCAACCCAGAACTCGCCACTTTTTTCACGAAATATGCATGTTCTTACGAGTTTCGGGCGATCAGTGTCGAAAGTTATTATCTAATTCGGTTCGAGATAATGTTTCATATTCCTATCGTCTGCGGAAAACTATATTTTCGATAACTTTCCAAGTTCACCGGTGATATTTTCTTCAGAAATACAAGCGCAGAGGACGATATCCCAGACAGCCCCAGAAACTTCCGATGTAAATAAGGCGGTGAGAACATAGGCAAAAACTATAGCTGATAATTCCTGTCGCCTTTTCCCCAGGTTTTCGTTGCTTTCTTCCTGATTTGGTGTGATATTTGTGCGTCAGTGAATGATAGTGGCCTTTTCTACATGTTAGACAAGGTCATTTTAGCTTTTAGCTTCGTGCCACAAATAGTCCCTGTGAACCCGCGTCTTGTGAGTAGTCTCGCCTATGTTCCAATTGGTGAATCCTCCAGCTGGTCAGTTTCCGCCGCCATGTTGCCAAGTCGGGCTCAGATATTACCGTTTGGTGTGTTTTAGACAAAAATACTTATTCACAGGATACTGTTGTTGCAGAAATTCAGCTTCTGGTCCTGTAAATGTTTGGTGAGTTGTTTTTATTAGCTAAAACTAGGTAAAGCAGCGAAACTCTTCACGATTCCGTTGACTTATGCCGGGAATATGCGTTGGACGCCAGAACTAAGAGGGAGTGCATACATCACTCCCGTACTTAGTTCGAAAGAGCTAATGGCGAGCCAGTGCGGGTGTCCAAAGGCAAAGGACAGTCAGACTGGTGGTAGAGACAGAGCCGAGCTGAGTGGAAAGAGGCCAAGATTACTGAAGGCTGAGGTTACTGGGTATGGTATCTGGCATTGAAAGTTTGATGAGCCCTGCATTTTGGTACAGTTCCTTTTTTTATCATGACCATATCGTAGTATAAAATTATCAAGTAAAGCTGTCAACAAAGTCCTGTTTACAGTTAATTCATTAAAAAAACATGGTAACAAAGTTTTTTAGGTGAATATATGATGGGTGCACGCTTTTGATACAGTTGGGTTGCAGCAGACATTTTTAGTCTTAACTCCATCACGATGGTAAATAAGGCATGTGTGGCAAGGATGTGCCCCAAGTTGCCAAGTTAAATGCCTACCATGCTTTTGGAACTATCATCTGTTTGAAATAGCCCGGACTGCGCATGCGCGCAGATAGCGCCTCGTTCTGTGCTCACTCTAGCCATTATTTTCTTTTAGCAAAAGTTGCTAATGAGTCCAATTTTTTTTTAGCATTTTATGTTTTCCGTTAGCAGAAATTGCGAAGCGAACAAATTTCCATTAGCATTTTTAATTTGCGTAAAATTTAACCTTGTATTTAGCAGTGCATTAGTAACTTGGTTTAACATGCATTATGGAAGACTATTAATTTAAACAAAGCACCAATTAATTTTAAAACTTTATTTTAAGATAATGATGCAAGTGGTACAAAATTAAACTATTACTGAAAAAAAGGCACTCAGGAAAAGAAAAAAAACTTCACAGGCTGACTAGAACTGTGATAACTTAACATGACAAGAACAAAATAAAATGTTTTTATAATTTGCAGGTCAACAATAAATGCAAAATTAAATGGATGCACAATGGCTCACCAAAACCCTCATATACTGTTTGGTTTTATAAACATCAAATTTAAAAAGATGCAAATACTTCTGAGTATACAGTATATCAGTGTATACCTACAGGTTATGTAGAGCATCAGACTAGTAATTACACTTCTGCACTGCTAAATAGTGTATGGGAAACAATGAAAACAACCGATCTGCGCGAGTGCCGCTAATTTCAACAATAAACCAATAACATTTGATAAAATATGATTAATTTTATATTATTTGCCAATTTTGTAAACAAAATTTGCGAATGGATGGCATTTTATTTTAGCAAATTTGAATTGCAATTCGCCTATGGCGAATGGCTAGCGTGAGCACAGCTCGTTGTAAAGATAAACATGGCGATATGTGCTCATTGATGCTCCTACCATGAGTGCAATCTTAATGGTAGTCCATGTCAGCTGAATACATCATTCGTATGTATAGGTCAACTTGTTTGTCATCATCAAAACATGTGATGTAAACAAATAACATACAAGGTATCTGTCCCCCTGTGGGTCCAGGGGTAGAATAGGCCCACTGTATCCTCTTGCATTTCGTAAGAGGCGACTAATAGGGGGCAACCTGTTGGCTGTGGGTTGCGGCTCGTGTTGGTGGACAATGGGATCCTGGTGGTTGAGTAGAGAGGTCTTTGCGAGGGACATAAGAAACACCACTATGGCCCGGATTTCGCCTAGACGATAGGCTGGAATGGCCTTGTCCAGTCAATCAGCTGGTGGTGACTTGCCCTGGGATAATTGTTTACATTTTATCTTTTCCATCTCCATTTCCATTTATCCCAGAATGCGGCTGCTTAATCAGGTCAATCTTATCTATTAACCTTTCTTGGCACCATAAAACACATTAGTGTTGGTGTGCCGTTAAACCCTATACTTACCTTACCTTACCTCACTAGGTATCTGATTAAAATTGCGGATTCAACCATTGCTTTGGATGCAGTCGTAGAAGGACGTCTACATAGACGCCGTATAGGGCTAATTTATTTACATTATTACGCCAGCTGATGAAAGCAATGTTGTAATTTTACTCCATCGTAGTGCTGATTTCATTATTACATCCTGATTCTTTGTATGGCCCACTGGGTTTGGGCTATTATATGTCAAACTCGTGGGCAAATTTATTTGCAGAGGGTACGCAGGTTTATGAATCTAGAAAGCAGCATATATCTCCTTCTAGTGAATAAAGAGCAGTGTATGCTGTGAATATTTCAGTGTACATATGCTTACAAATTATTCTTTTAAGTAAAAACATAAGATATAACCATATCCAGGTTTAACAAATTTAATGTGCCTGATTTGAATTGTGGATTTTTGCATTGCATTGGATTCAATTGTTGCTAGACGTCTATGGAGCAGTTAAAATATTATGAAAACAGTGTTGGGCCAATTCTGGACACCCCCACCCACCCATGAGTAAATGCTGATATCATATTTCCGACACTAGGTCCATTTTAAATGGAACTTTATAGTAAAGGTTGACATATATAACACTCATCTTCTAACCTGGTCTACATGAAACCATGTTGTACATCAAGTCATCATAGTATAGGGCCATTACTCACCAAGTGTGCTTATATTTGCCACCACTGCTGTGGGTATTTCTAAGATTTTGATGAGTACAAAACCAAGTAGACATTTCATTCCATATCACTTTGAAGTTTATGACCATTTAGGTACTAACTGCTCTCCATTAGATATACATTTCTTTGAGATATTACAGTCATACTATTGGCCTCTCAATTAGTGATAAGCTGTGAACATTTACTATGTTAATTGGTGACTCCTGATCTTTGGGCACAATTGTAGGGCTCAAGCAGTTTGCTATCTTTGAGTACAACAAACATCTGTTTATGACTTCAGAATGGAATTCTCTGACAGGGAGTCATTGTTATTGGTAGGTGAGGGAGATTTCTCCTTCTCCATGGCCTACCATAAACAGAGTCCTTACAAGATGATAACTTCCTCGACACTCCTCTCTACAGATGAGCTTTGCCAGCTGCACAAACATGCTCAGCATAATGTCTCTATCTTACAGAGTCACGGTTGGTAACTTACATGTACTTCACTGATATGGCACCCTGTGTTAAAAAAAGCTTCTATTATCACAAATTGTATTAATTTCATTAATCATCTGAGTGTAGGGATTTTAAGGGTATAAAATCATCTCACACACATTGTGAATAGTTAACACAGGCTTTCTTCATTGGTTACAGGTGTCAAGGTTCTGTACGGTGTGGATGCAACTAAACTCGAAGAGCATCCTGACCTGGATGGGAAGGCTTACAGTAGAATCATGTTCAACTTTCCTCACGTCGGTGGTAAATCCAACATCAAGAAGAACAGGAAACTGCTGAAGGACTTCTTTGCTAGGTGAATTACTTATTGCGATCAAACTACCTTGATTGTTATGGTACATCCTTGTCATTTTCCCTCGTACCATTTCTCCTGCAACATTTCAAACACAGCAAATTGTCATATGTTGATTCACAGTGCTGTGCAAAAGATCATAGCAGAGGGTGACATTGTGGTGACATTGGCACAAGGTCAAGGTGGAACTCCAGCTGACCGGCCAATCAGAGAATGGCATGACAGTTGGCAGGTGGTTGGGGCTGCAACTTATTCCAACATGGTGTTGCGAGAAGCCACTCCGTTCGATACAGACTCATTCCCAGAATACAGCAGCACTGGATTTAGGTTTGATATCATCAAATTGATATAATGAAAATGAATTAGGCAAGACCATTACCATGATTTAGCATTAAAAATGACATTAATGATCAATGCTCTACAGTGTAATTCCATCCATATTCATGTTGATAGTGGATTTTAAAAATGGTACTATATCATAGTTGATGTTGTCCCCCAGGAGTGAGGACAGATCATTCTTCACCAAACGCTCGATGAGCTATAGGTTTGACAAGGTACCAGCATACACCCCATCCCCCACAGCCCACACACTGAAGCCAGTAGCTGTATCAATAGACAACAAGACATACCACACCTCCTCCTACCTCAGCCACAGATTGAACAGGTTGGTGGATGCTGATGTTGAGACAGAGGCTATGTTAACTATCATAACTTGAAGTTTGGATTATTACAGTCTGCCTTCAAAATAGTATCTGTGCATATTGGGTATTTCATCATGCCATGCCATTGTTACCATATTACATGTATTATTAAAAGTTTCTATTTGTGTTGACCACAGGAAGTTGCTGCAGTTGGCAGATCACCCACTTCATCACACCCTGCAGAATCTTAGTTCCATTATGAAAGAATAATGAAAACTTGGCCAATATTGTACACCTACCAGAGCAACATCCCATAATTTGCCTGACTGAGAATGATTTACACGATGACTCTAGATATCACCTGAGAGAGTGTTCTAAGCTGACAGTTGATGAGGCAACTGCATCTGTTGGCACTGGCAACCAACCTGATGTTTATGTCAATCAAATGAAAGCAGTCCAAGAAGATAACCACACTGACTGTTCATCTGATATTACTGTTGGTCTTAGGGTGTGTCTGTTGGAACAGCTGGCGGGGTTACTTCCCTATGATATATCACCAGGGACACTTTACACCAACGCTGGGGAGGTTTACCGTAGACCCCCCTGTGGATCAGGCAATGTGGCGGTGCAGCATGAATTAATGGCGATAATGCTTGCCTCAGCAGAATGTAACCTTGTTCAATTTAAAGGAATAATGAAGAAGTGTATTGAGGAATTATTAGGTAACCATGTGCAAGTACTGGATTCAGCTGCCGTGATTAACTCCCACTGTGGTGATGTAAAGCTTCAAGATTCTCATCTGCTTGAAGTTGCTTATCAAAGTCACAATCTGCACAGTCTTTCTTCCTGCAACCAAGTCAAACCAACTGGACCCGTGTCTGCCAAAAATGTCACTTATGACAGCAAAATTACCAAACACAGCAAGGAAGTTGGGTACTTAGGAATACTCCATCCAAATCTCCCACTGACTAAACAATTCAACAATGAAATAATGGTGTTTGTTCTCAATCTTGACTCTATGGGACAAATTAATTTGACATTCCTGACCAGCGGTGTTTTTGGACTAAGGACCCCCAAGTTTTCTTCCCAATTTTCTCCCCTGCCTTCAGATGAGCCTTGCACTTTTATCCCATTGAGCTTCTATCCGCCTCTTTGGAGACATGATCTCAGCTTTTGGGAAAACCCCAAGGAAACTTTTGATGAAAGGAAGCTTGTTGATATCATCCATGAGGTGGCTCAGGATGCCGTGTCCCACATATTGTTGATGAATGTGTGGACTGAACCTGGAACTGGTAAAATCTCCCGATGTTATCGAGAGATTTACCAGTCAGTGGATAAAGCCATATCTCACACTGTAGCACATGATATACAGAATGCAGTTAGACTTACAGTTGAACAGAAAATGGGTGTTGAACTCAGATAACAGGTTGTTGAAATACAAATAAATGGTATTACCCCTACTGACCCTGTTGAAGGAGGGATTACTTTCTTTATGTGTTGAACTATAGAAACATGTCAAGCTTCAGTGCTATTTGGGATGTCATGAATGAAGTAGATCATATTCTCGAGTCAAGGTACACATGATGCACCTGCCCCTTTTTACCTGACATTAATTTTCATTTAAGCTGGACTTAGATGGCTTGCACATGTAATAAATTACTGGAGGAAATCCCACAAATTTAAATCCAAATGCGTTTTTCGATTTTTGGTGAGATTAGGACATGACATCCTGAGACAATGGCCACGAAAGCTAAATATCTATTGTACAATATGAAAGCCACAGTAAAACAAAGTAATACCACAAGTGAAATCACCAGATAAGGCTATGAAAAAATCCTTTTTTTATTTGTCACCATAGCAATTACATGTTTAGCAATAGACAGCATGAGGCCTGTAACATACACCACAATGTCCATAACAATGAATATATACAGACTGATTTGTTGGCTTATAAATATATATATCAGTGTGGCTAGTTACGTTTGTACATGATGGGAACAAAGCTTATTGCTACCAAACTAAGCACTCATACATAACACAGAGACAATATATGATTGGATGCCAAAATGAGAGAAAAACCCACACTATCACAGTTACAATAAGAATCATCAACTAAAAATCCAAGCACTACTATTGAATGATACAACAGAAATTATTAATCTGCACTATCATACCTAATGACAAAGGAAATGAGTTAATTTCCAAATGTATGGCCATAATTACTTTTCCCAAAGCATTTATCGATCTGAGCCTTGGGTGTAAAAAAATGATAGAAAGGTTCTGTACGAGTTCCATTAACCTTATATCATATTTCCAGTTACATTTATTTGTAATTCAATCAATTTCAAAACATCAGGATACACAAATAACTAAGCATCTGTAATGTGGCTGTTTGAGGGGTTTTCCACAACACTATTAAACTGTTATACCATGCATTTTGTTTTAATCTGCACTGCACAAAAATGTCTGAGTTTATCCATAGCAAATTTTGTCAAGCAGCATGGTGTATCACAAAATTGTATGGTACTTAAGCACGACTAGACCTAAATATATTTAGAGCATGAACAGAACCCACTGCTCCCAGTCCAGGAGATAAACTTAAACCTGGGCATCTGCATTGGAGAAAAACTGTTCCAGGTAAAATACAGGGATGGTCTAGATCAGAAATGACATGCAATATAGAACACAGCCTAAGGCTTACTCAGCCAAGTTGATAAAAATGTAAAGTATTACACATTACATGTCCAAACCAAGTTCGATATCTCTCATACATTAAGGACAAGCTAATCAATCAATGTCCACAAATCACATACCATTCCAAAAGGATGAGAAAATCAATCCTCATCATACTATTAGCATGATAGTCCCAAGCTACAGACAGTGAAATCATCATGTAAGCCATTCGGACAGATATGAAACAATCAAACCCGTCATACAACAATGGTTACAAGTTTAAATAAACCAGGAAAAAATTTCCTGCAATTATAGGACAAATTTCTCATGAATCGGACAATGAAAACCAGCAGACATGACATGTAGAATGGCGAGTGATGCACTAACTGATGGTATCATCCACAACATCCTTTCTTAACCTCTGGTTCATCATCTACAATGGTGACTACCTGACGTCTTGTTGAGCTTCGTGATGACCCTGACCCCTTTATTTCATCATCAGCTTTCTCTAACATACCTGCAATAAATGGAAGAGAATTGTTAATATTTTAAAGTTGGCTTAATTAAAATGCTATGCCTGCAATTAAAAATTCAAACAAATGGAGTTGAAACAGGGTCTTAGCCAGCATTTCCAATCTGGCCGTCCACCCCCTCCGTCCATACACCCTCCCCCGGTGAGCATCGTCATCGCCCACCTCATTCATTACAATCCACACGTCCCTACCTCCACACCGCCATCGACCCCGCCCGCCCCCTCTCACGCCTACCTAAGCACCCCCGTCCCCCTCAATGACAGTTAACACAGGAGCGCTTTCCTTTCACAACCCCCTATTCACGATTGTGACAGTTTGCACGATGAAAACTTGCATTGGCACATTGGGACGTTCTGTGAAAGAAAAACTTTGTCAAAGACTTTGTGTTGGTATATTTGACCAAATTGCAATTTGTGAGTTTCATGGGCCAACCAACAGAGCAGACCAAAAGTTTGTCAGGTCACGGCAACAGTGATACCGTGATGCAGACATTTCAGAATGATGCTCCAATCGACCTTGCACAATGTATGCCAACCTTCTAGTTGTCATAATCCGTACAATCCTCGAACATACCCTGTATCATTTGGAGAAGGTATGAAATCTACATGGAATAGAACCTTTTTTGCAAGGAGACAAAGCTGGTCTTCACTCCATTGAAGTATTATGATGCGGATTAAACCCCATGCGTCATAAAAAGCATTTCCAAATAGAGCCTATCTCGATCGTAGATGAGCAGCCAGCACACTGCGCCCCTGTTTGTCATTAAATGAGCTGTTTATACTGAGTCGTTTATACTGAATGGGCTTATTTTTGTATCCCGCCTGGCAGGCGCGGAATGGGTGGACGGTCTTCAGGGGGAAATTGCACTTTCCAAATTGACGACCACCTGTCCAATGGATGGGTCTCTGGCTAAGACCCTGAATTGAAATAATGGTGGCCTATTATCATAATATTTTTGCTCCATTGTGATTGGCTGAAATTCACGCCTTGATTAACTTGATTTAATGTTCAACACCACATCACTTAGCATTAACTTCTAAGTCTTCTTTATGATCACTAATGACCATATATTATCATTGAGTTTACCAAGTGTAATGAACATTTGTTGTTCACCATGGTGAGATAAACAAATCAATTCTATCACTATTGTATGGATATTGAAATGTAATTACAGTAATCTGAAAAGCTTTGGGGTATCAAACAATGTTTGACTCACGTTTACTCAGGTCAAGGAACAGTTTCTTCGATCCCTTTGTTCATCTTGGCGGATGTGTGGTAATGTTTTGCTCCAACTGAAGCAGCATAGCTGTAACACATAATCCAAATACTGTCATTTACATAATTAATTACTATCACTTATTATCTAATAGCAGATTCAGTGGGAAGAAGGAGCAGACTTGCATTAAGTTTGTACTTACCATTTGGTCAATAAAAGGTCGGCTTATAAATGTAAAAAAATTGTCAAGTATATTGATCTGTTACCAAAGTTCCATATGTGAACAGTGTGAAGATCTTGATGACAGGGTCATATTCCACCTACATAAGTTCTAGCAAAAATGATGCATTCCTGTGGATTAATACCCTGCATGTGTAATGTGATGCTACTGATACACACCTTTCAGCCTCTTCCACCGACACGTGTCGATCCTTTTCCATGTCGATTTTATTGCCTGCTATGCAAAGAGAAATATCATTCCCAAGCATCTTTTTGAGCTCCTTCACCCAGTTCTTCACCTGCATGTGAAATGTGATTGATTTAATTTGGCATTCAAATGACAAAGTTTTCAACCACAATAATACAAGACACATCATTACCAATTCAAAAAAAGTAAATAGAATTATTACAATTGAGCATATTTTTTTTCAATTCCAAGTGATTCAAAGCGAGCAGCATGCAAACCAACCTTTGCAAAAGAATCTTCATCAGTAATGTCATAAACAAGGACTGCCCCATTGCTGTCACGATAATAGATAGGCCCAAGAGCATGAAACCTTTCCTGGCCAGCTGTGTCCTGCATCCATGTCAATTCGGATATTAGTAAAGACTTAAGATCTACAAAAAGGAGCTCATTCTGACTACTATCTTCACAGCAAATATGTCCTTACCCATATGGCTAGATTCACACGCTGACCACTCAAATTTAATTTCTTGTTCAAAAATGATGCCTGAAACATAATTATTAGAATGTGTGAACACTAAAGGATACTGGATGCATCAAAGTGAGAGGATAACAAAACAGAACCCCCTTCAACCCCACCCCTTCCACTGATAAATGGCAAAGAGCCAGAATATAACACCTTTAACAAACCAATCAGCACAACAGATAAACACAAAACACAGTTTTGGCAATATCCCTGTCAGGATCAGACACTGTGTATCACCCAATTACCAATGATAAGTGTATGGTCCTGCAGCAGAACCTGACATCCCCAGGTGAAGGTGAAGAACCATTCAAACAGCATTTACAGAGTGAAAAAGTAAGATTTTTTCAAGTCATCCCAACCTTAGCATTCTAACTGTAAATTCAGCATCCCAACCTTATTGAATGGTTATTTTTGCATGACTAAGATACTTGATTATTCACACAATTGATCTGTCTGTCACACAGCTGTAGTTGTTCATTTTGCCATTGACAAAACTTTGCTGTTGTGTTCATGTCACAGCTATTTGGATAATTATATTGCCTCTTATTGGCCAAATATCAGTGATGTCACATGGCAAGGGCATATTTCACACACTGATTTACATGACCAAGAGCTTCTGAATCACCAGGACCCTGTAGACCAGCCCACTTATCACAAATATGAAGATGCCAATATATATATATATATATATATATATATATATATATATATATATATATATATATATATATATATATATATATATATATATATATATATATTATGTATAAGCCATCCCTATCATGTAACTGTGGAACTAGTAATAAACAAATATTGGGGCACATGTTCAGCACAGAGTGTATAGTTATCAGGGTGTATAGTTTTCAGAGTAAGATGTAAATAGGGCAAGAGAGTCCTTCAACCTTTCTATTTGTCATATATAACGACTGTATACTGCAGTCCGGGTACTATAAATTATACAATAACATAGCATCCAAATTATAATTTTATGTGATTCCATTCGGCAAGAAATATTGCAATTTATCCTCATGCATACCTGCAATGTTGATATATGTTTGTCGTTGAATTTATTTTCTACATATCTAAGAACGAGCGACGTTTTTCCAACAGCTCCTTCCCCAAGTAAGACCACTTTGAAGGACTGTCCCCTCCCACCAGCACCACCTCCAGCGGCCATGTGGTAGAATTCTCCTTCAATAACAAGTTACGTCAACTTTTGTAAACGATTAACGATGAGATTTTGCTTAAACGACGGTACTTGACATGAATGAATGCTTTTCCGTCATTTGTTGTCGTATCAATGAACCATTTGACATGACTTCATATGCACGTGACGTCACTTCAGTAACAGGAAGTAGGATGGTAAAATGCTTAGACCATAATAAAAAACGAAATATTTAGAAATTTCATGATTTTAAAGATTTCTTCTTAGGATAAAATATATTCAATGAAAAGGTTATCACGATAAGTCTTCGCTGTTGTAGAGTTTCTTTCGGGTTTTTGGTTCATTTATATTTATGTGGTAAGCGGCTTGTGTATTCTGTATTATCGCTAACTGTCAACAACGAATGAAATCCGATCTTATCAAAATGAATGCCAGCTCTGTGAGTTGGACATGACCTTTTTTGTGTGTACATATCTATAGAACTGTTATGACTGTCATAACTTGCTGACTGAGTCTGAACTAAGTGGCAAAGGGTCTTAACTCTTGTCTAGAGTCTAGATTCGGATACCTTTGCCTTTGCAGTAGTGCTGCGTTGAGCTGGATAACTAGCTATGGCCGTATTGTATAGGGCCTTGACTCGCCATGTGTGCTTAAACTCGCCATTGCTTTTGTCATTATTTACAAGCTCCCGATGCACATACCCTTCCTTGCTGTACCTACTGGGCAATATATACCGTTTTCACTAAGATTATGAAATATTAAGCCGCGACTGATTCAGAAGGGTTGCGTATTTTGGACCACGGCACTGGTGAGTTTAGGCCCTATACTAACTTGTAATCCAACCACGCTGGATTGTGTAACCAGATCGAGCAATCCTAATCATTATAGGAATATCAGTCTGTATTGATACATTCCAGAGTAAATTCAATTATATGGGGAGATAGACTAAGTCGTTTAACAGCATCTTGTTTGATGTCCATGAATCTCAATGTAGTCTATCACTAGAATACATTTCACTATGATTAATTAAGCATATTAGTATTGAGGGAAAAGGGTACGCGAGTGACTATGATTATGAGCTTTCAAAAGTTACCAAACATTATCAAATATGTTTCTAAATGACTAAATTACTCTTGTTTCACGAACATTTTCTGAGTTCTGTATTTTCTCAAAGTTGCATAGCGTTGAAAGGTTTAGCAATGGAAAAGTTGCATCTGCTGAAAGAGTTAAAAAAGACCTGATTGGGTGTGAGTCTACCAAACATGATCAAATATATTTCTATATGACTAAGTTACTCTTGTTTCATGAACATTTTCTGAGTTCCGTGTTTTCTTAAAGTTGCATAGCGTTGAAAGGTCACCATTGCAGGGTAAGGGTACATCAAGCGTTGAAAGGTTTAATGGAAAAAGACAGGCCCGAGTCCTCAGGGTAATAATAACCCTACATGATGTCTATGTTGTTATAATGAAATGAATATGACAGTGCTAGACTAGGTTGTCAATGTCCCAAGTCTGGTGACAAGTAGATAAGTTGTACTGGGTTGGTTGAAACCCCAAATTGTGCTGTTTTTATGATTACATTTGCACAATTCCAAGCACCTTCAAAAGTTTTGTGACCTTGTTAGTCCTTAGGCTCATTCATGCTGACGAAACATCCATCAATGCTATAGTTTCGAATTCCAATGTATAACCATGTGTGAATCATGATATTGAGTGCTATTGTGGGGAATAAATGAATGCTCCTCAAAAGTTACACCATCTTGTCTATTACCACCTGCTGTTACAGTGTAAACATCAACATATTGAAAGTATGAGATCTTTCCATTATGAAAGGTGCGATTAATATTTGTTAGAGAGCTTTAACGTTTGTTCAGTGTGTGGATTATAAGAGTACAATTCATTTGGTCGTGTGTGGCTGAAACTATTTAATTTCTTCATTGTTGCATGTTATACTTAAAATTGAGATATTTTTTCAGCAGCTCAGTTTTTAGGCAATATTGAATTTCTTTATCATTGTCAGCCAGCACAATGTTATTGTTGATATCTGTATTTGATTATTCTTATAAATTAAAACAATATAAGACTCCCTGGAACCCTGACTCCATTTGCTACCAGGGATAATATTTGACCTTGTTTGGTTTGGTTTTTTTTCTTATATAGCTTGTTGACCTGAAAGCTGAACTTGCAAGAAAGCATGAGCAGTTCCAAAAAGATCGCCATAAAAATGCATCTGGCTTCATTCGGGCTAAAGCCACACAGAAGGTAAAAACTATTCAATGGATTTTGTTTCAATTTTTGGCAACAAAATGAAAACACAGCATTTTCAAAAACAAAAATTCCATACAGAAAACCACTGTTTGGAGCAAGCAGAATGCTGGTGTGAATGAAAGAGCTCAGAGAGATGCTGAGCAGGTACAGGAAGAAAGAGATGCATTAGCAGTATCCAGGTATGAAATAGTCAATAGTTGATCAGATATACAAAATATATTGGCTATTCTACCAACATCGTCCCCTTTGACAATGTAATGTTCCCTTCATTATTTATTTATTCAATATGCTGTTGTGAAATAAGGAGCAAGCTTGAAGAAAAGGCCCGGTTGTATGACAAACTTACTGGATCTCTACCAGGTAATGTGTGTGTGTGTGTGTATATATATGATTTGTGTTACCCCTCTGTGAGTGATGTTACATAGTTCTAGACGTGTGACAGCTCTTCGAGGCTGCATCTGCATTTGCAGTGTAGTTCTTGACTGTTCAATCATCCTTCACAATTTACATGTACAATATAATTTTATAAGTATTTTTGTGTTAGCTACCATGTCCCTTACTGTAACTTACAATGGGAATATAGCTCTATTTCTATATTCCTGAATGTTAACATTGGGTAACATAAGATGGCGCATTGATTATATTTCAAGTTTCAAATCTGAGCCAGATTACACCTGGCTTGGTTAAACTTGGCGCTCGTAATCAAGTAGTGCCATCTGTTTGCATACCTGGTTATATTCCTTGTGTCTATACATGTTAATTATTTATGTTGGTTTTGGTTGCTATATATTGTCTACCTTGAGCATTTTCCACCTTAGTTAGAACCTTTCACCTTTGTTATTTAGTTGTCTGGATGTATTAATATTAGTTTGTGTTTACATTTTGTGTTATTATTTGTTAATAGTATGAGTTTCAATGAGAGCGTTGTATGAGGAATCGTGGTTTTGAATTTCGTCGAGGCAGGACGTAGGTTTGTTGTTCTCTCGGTTTCGTGAGTCTAATTGTTTTCGTGGTGCCCTATCTTGTTTTGGCGAATACAAGAATATGCATTGTTACCCCCTGGTTGTAGCTGTCCGTCTCTTTGATCCTCGTTTTAAGCGATAGTTTGGAGTAATCGTTTAATGATGAGTTAGTTTAACTATTTTTTGCGCCTTGTGCTTTATTCAGTATAGACTATATTCAGTCACTTGTTGTTGTATTGTCCTCCAGTTTGTATGTTTATCTTTTGAATACATCATATTTTTTAGATGTTGCCCTTGTCATCGTTGTTGCAAGTTTATGTTTCCGGTTGTATCGGTTGATGTCCTGACTTTGGTTCCTGACATTGTTTTTGTGGTATGATGTTTTAATAGTTAAGATTCTGACCTTTATGCATTTTGTTTAGTTAATAAATTAGTTCTATAGTTTTCCCCCAACAATTTTGTTTGTCCTTCCAGCTGATGGTAACTTGGTTTTCAGCCATATTTAATCCTTCGGGCATTACATATATGCAGTGGAGATACATTATTTGTTTTGGGTCTGACAGATGATCCAACTAGCAAGGCACTGCTTGTGGACTTCGAGAAGAAGACTGTTGATGCTGTCTTTGCTCACCGTGAAGAAGAGCGAAGGAAAGAAGAAGAAAAGAAAAAGGAAGAAGAGAGAAAAGAATTGGAAGCAGTCAATAAGCTACTTCAAGAAAAAGTACCAGAGCCTCAAGATGCAGATGAACAATGGTAGGTTTCGGCCAAAAACTCTCACCTTCAATCCACAGTGGTTAAAATATGTCATGGTATATAAATATTTTTATGTCGATGTTCAGGGTGGATTATGTAGATTCATTGGGCAGATCTCGCCGATGCTTGAAAAAAGACCTTCCTCATCTTCAGCAACTTGATGCAGAATTACAGGGAAATAAAATGTTGGTACATAAACGTCTACCATTTCTGATTATTTTGTTGAAACTATATTGCCCATTACTTTTGATCAATACTACTGTTTGTGAATTCTATTAGATACCATGTTTGAAAAAAAAAATATCATTCAATGATATTTATGTAAGTGTTGTCAGTGGTTGTGCCCAAAAAAAGCCTATTGTTGTGCTGGTTATTCATTGGGGGAAAAAATCCTAATTGATAAATATATCTCAATATTTGTAGCAAAAGCAAGACAGAATGTTTGGTGAGTAGCGGGAAGGAGCTAATGTCAGCTGATATGATACGAGAGGAACAACGTATCAAGTGGGAGAAGGAGGCAGAGGAGGAGTCTCATGGTCCCCTTCACTATGCCAATGTCAGGCACAATGGTAGGATGAATCATCATTGGTTGCAATTTTTCAACATATTGTCTGCACAAAATGGACCTTGTTCAAAATGTTAGCATTTCCAGTCATACTGAATAAATATATTTTATAATTTGTTCTTATCATCACCTAATTTATTTTGCCTGTATTTTTTTGTGACTGTTGCATTGGAATACCTTTTGTATACTATAAAAAAATCACAATCTTTCACCTGCTGACAGAGATTCGATCTCATGGAGTTGGATTCTTTGAGTTTGCAAAACAAGAGGAAGAAAGGGCAAAGCAGATGGAATCATTGAATAAACTCCGCACTCAAGTAATCTTAATGATATGTGTTTATGATGCTGTGACCCTTCTGGGATGTATTTCACCTAATGTGATTGCTGCTTCAGTCAAGTGTCTCTGGTAGAAAGTAAACTCAATTATCTGGTGACACATGTGTAGACTGTAGATCAGAGGGACAAAAAGGAGAGGTGAAAGCTAAACGTCAGGCTATGCTGCAAGACAGATTGGCAAAAGTCCGACAACGCAAACTAGTGAAGGAAGGAGGCGTAGCTGTTGGTAGGTTGTGATTGTAGCATTCTAACTAATGTCTTCTTATCTATATCAGTGAATGTCTATGTAATGTCTTTGAAAGTGCTCTTCGTACACTGAGGATCACTGAATTGATATAATTCCTTGGTTTTAGATGAGGCATTTGATGTGATTGGACCTAAACCTACAGAGGCACCAGCACCACCCCCAGAGTTGCTAACAAGAGACAAAACACTGAAGAAAGAGGGCCCCCAACGAGAATGGGACAAGGGAAAATCAGGTCTGCTTCAGAACAATCCTGTTATATATATACTCTGCTGATAATTTCCGCGTGTAATTTCACATACAGACATTTTCTTTGTCATTCTTGCTGTTCATTCTGTTTACAGTGGTGGACCTAGAGGAAACATATGTTGAAAAGAGGAGGGAAGAGAGGGAGGATGATTTCGCTCCGCCCCACTTCTATTATGATCCACCTAAGTCCAAGTCTAGCAATGCAAAATTGAAAACAGATGTCAAGGCTTATTCCACTGATCTTCCTTCAAACTTAATGGACTCCATTGATGCTAATCTACACGCCATTCGCACAAAAGTCGAGAACAAAACCGAGGAAGATATTCAAACGACTACAGAGACATTGTCCAGTACATCGGTTGTTGATCTGTCAGATATTCCACTTCCAACTTCCTCGGCTCCACAAGTATCGCACCATATGCCAGATTATGCAGCTACTTCTGTAAATCATGGTCCAGTGTCACAACACTTGAGTGACACACATATCCCTGGCCATTATATTGACAATACAGGAAACTACTTCAATCCAAATGCTCAATTCTTACCACAGCCACATACAATGCCCATGCACTTAGCTGGATATGGGTATCCACCAATGCAATATGGTTTACAGGAATGTGTAACATATGCTGGACCCCTGCCTGCTGGACCCCTGCCTGCTCAGCCACCTCAAGAAAATGTGTATGGGTATGCATACAACATGGAGGTTAAGGAACAGTCCATGAATACTCTGCAACCATTATCATCTGAACCAACAGTTCATAACCACAGTAGTATTGCATCTAGCTGCCAGTCCTCCTTGAACCCCACAGCGCTCGAGCCAACAGCAGATACCTGTAGTATTACACCTAGCCAAACTACTCCACCACCCAGTGTTGTTCCAGCCAACGAGACATCTGATGCAGGGGTTGTGAAAGCAGGCCCTCAGCCAGCCCATTATGCTTGTGGACCTTCAAAACCTCAAGTGAAGAAAGCTAAATACCAGCACATACCCATTCATCAGCTGCCCCCATCACTACCTGCCCCACCCACTTCTGGTGGTACTGTACAATATCCCTCACAGGAGGAAATTTTTGGTTCAGTCAAGTCACGAAAGGCCAACAAAGAAATAAATGAGGAAGATGCAATGAAGAGGTGGCAGAGACAGTTCCAATTCAAAGCACCTAAGACTGAAAGCCAACTTCCTTGTACTGATGAGGGAGCTTCAGTCAGTAAAACAGAATGTTCCTCGTTGAGACCTGCCAATATCCCATTCGCCTCTCCTTATATACAGATTAAGGAAAAGGAAAAAGAGACTGATATTAAATTTGATCCGTCCAAGCCCCCACCTTTAAACTGATATGCCTGATGTGTACCTTTACATTGCTTGCTTGTTCTGCAATAAAGTTTGGAACTATGCACTAGTTACTAACATTGATTGGGTTTGCAAGATGTCTTGGTGTGGCTGGTAAACAAAAGGGAGAAAAATGGAGCCATATTTTACTTTATTTCAACATAATACAGGCACACAAGACATTCGTTGGTAAAAAAATGATTCAAATAGCTGTGCTTTGATTTACAAATGAATGTCAACTTTAAATTTTGAAGTGCTTGCATCATCAATTCACTAATTATCAGAATGCAATTGTGAAACCTTGCAAATGCTGCATTAACTCAAGCTATTGATAGCATCAATATGCTGTTGCCATGAATAAAGCAATCGACAATTCGCGTCTTGACTCAAAAGCAATATACACGGACAGACAAGTAAAAGAGTAACTACATATACTACTGGACATGAGTTATGGTATGTTGCAATGGGTTATGCAATAACAAGCAGCAATGTAATGGAATCCTTACAAATCACTATATCACAAATGTCCAAAGGATTATCATCATACAAGGGTTGATCTTCAGATGGCAAGTCCAAACACACTAACGATGCAGTACATTGTCTTGTTCTCCCACCGGACAGTGCAACTTCCTGTTAAACGCAGTTCAGAAATATACTCATTAGCATTATTGGATACTGCCCAATATAACTTTCATAACAAGTATTTGATGACAAAAAGAACACCTTAAGATTAATAAATGTCTAGCACAGCAAGATGTCATTGCACCAAAATTAGAACTATCTGAGGGCTAGTAAAGAACTGAAGATGAGACCATAATCCTACCATCTGTGGCATTGTCCCAGAAGCATGAGCTAGCTGTATGTAATCCTGCTCCGTTCTTCTGCATGATAACGCATGTCACTACACACAGTCACAATAACCAACATATCAGCTGCAAATGCTAAACATTAATCTGCTATCACTCAAACAAGTTTATCATATATTACAATAAACAAATGAACTTTTATGGATGTAATACTTGTCTTGGAAAGAGGAAATAAAGAGGAAGTACCAATATATTTGAATGGCTTGCTTAGTTTGGTGAGTTGGTTGAGACATTGTTCTACAACATTAGATGTCCATTGGTTGACTTTGTTGTGTTGGTAGGCATTACCGCCAATAGCTCCCTCGATCGACTGAGACACACAACCATTACTGCATAGAGGTATAAGCAACATAAACACATAACAAAAGCAACCATGGAAAGGTACAATCATGGTAAAACACTCAAGTGTTAAAAATGGAGAAGATCTGTGCAGAACTCACCTCCTTGATGATATTGCTGACTTCATCCACAACAAAGGCGGTCTGCAATCAACATCAAAAAGATAAGACAACCTAGATAATTTGCTTAGCCAAATTAAAATGACTTGGTGAAGCAATATTCTGAGGGAATTCAAAATCTCTATGATCATGACTAGGATCCTAAGATCAATTGACTACTTTTTTGTTATTAAGATTGTTTTTGATCATTGAAACATTGTAATGATTCAATGTGGACAATATCATTCAGCTGCACCAAATGTGAGTGTGACTAAAATTATGAAACATACAATAATTATCCCATTGGTTGGCTATGGTTTGTAACAGATGCCTTTATTTGAGAAAGCTGACATCTGATTAATCACCCATCGGTTTGAAACATGCAAATTGTAACCATGCAACATTATAAACTATAAATCTATATGCAACTGATGCTGAAATTCCACTTCTTCAACAAAAAATGCTGCACCTATGCTATGACCATGCTTGTTTTTCAGACACAGATTTTCTTATAAGATTGTCACAGCTTCCAAACATGCAAAACATGTGGCAACATAGCAAATCCCTTCTCATGATACCAACCTAACGTCAGGAAATTGCAAAGAAAATGATAACAGCAATTAATTGGCTGTACATCTAAAATCCCGAACTACAATGAAGTTTTTCAAAAAGAAAAGCACCTTTAAGCATTACCTAAATGCATTTTAAAAATTATCAATATATGAAAATGTCCCATAAAACAAATCAGTGACCATGCTTATTTGGCACAATGGTCAATACATCCATATAGGAGTACTGTCAAATTCTTGCTAAAATGTCATGCGACAAATGGATAGCATTTATGATAAGTAGCTGGGAATTAGACGAATGCTGATGCAGATAGAAGCAGGGAGTAATAAATACGGGATGTATGCAAATATATATCCATAGCACTTACCTCATTCTCCTGAATTACATTACAAGCAAATGTTCAAAACCCAATTCAGATGGAATTCCATCATGATCATTATTTACATTAAATATCAGGTATGCTTGTTAAATTTAAATTTACTTCAATACATGCAATAGCATAATTGCATATGTTTCAGGAACGAGAAAATGACACAATCATAACAAATGCTGTTTACAACAACAGGCTGGATTTTAGAGAGAAAAAAACTGACAAATAGGCCTATTGCTTAGAACTTTGACCAGTTATCATGTCATGATTGAACGTATTAATCCTTCTCAATCAAAGGTAGGAAAAGCTATTCTTTAATTAATTATCATACAGTTTTGAAGCGATTGAAACTTCATGCTCTACATCAAATTAAAGTCTGGTATCAAAAAGAAAACAACAACAAAAAACAGATATTCTGCTGTGTAACTATATCCCTTTACAATTCTTTCAATCATCAGCTGAATTGAATACCCATGTTCAAATAAGTGTGCAGAGACATCTCATCATGATATAAACCTAAGTCATAAGTTTCATTCTATTGCTAGTTCATACATGATAGCATTTACAGACTTATTGGTCTTCAAATATGTCCATACATCATTTAAGACTGAAGTGGTGTACTCCCAGACCATATATTATTCGCCTATATTATTATGATAGAAAGAATGGGACAAAATACAAAAATATCATACGTTCACAGATTCAAGCAGATTTCGAGAAAACCTAGTCAGGGAACTTATTGAGTAATGTGAATTATGAATATCAGATACAGTACATAATAGCAGCCTTGTTTAGTATTCGTGGACAAGCTCTCAAAAATAGTATGTAATTATGATAGAAATTTTGAGCAGATGAATTAAATTCATGGAGACAGCAAACAATCGCAAACTAATTTTGTATTCTTGGAATTCCATTCCAAGTGCATTTTATGAAAGTTAAATCTGAGCTTACCTCCTCGGCAGACTGAAAATCGTCCATGGTAGGTTAATTATGATCAGCAAAGCTAAGAATGAACTGAGCACAGCAACAGCACCAAGTTTTGACAGATCCGTTGACAACCAACTCTCGTCGCTAAGGACCAACGCGAGACTTCGCCGAGACATACAATGTCATCGACAGAAATCTGCGGTCTTCCGGACGAAATTATAACATATATCTTTGCATTGTGTGACATTCCTTCTATTTACAATTTGTCATCAGTATGCAAGCGGTTCTCTCGATGCACGGCTACAGAAAACATCTGGTAAGGTTTATTGTTGTTGGTCTGTCATTATGGATGATAGAACCCTAATGAGAGACCGTTTGCCACTTAGCCCGATAGGTGGCAGCACAGAGCAATGCAATCGCCACTCTCTATTTCTCGTGCACTTACCATCCCATTTCACTTCTTGAGCTATATTGCTGTATGGTCAGACAGCCGTTATCCAAGGTTATCCACGATATAACTCATAAGGTTGCGATCAAAAATAATGTAGGACTAGACGTTGCGCAGTCTTTTCTATGTAAACTATGTATTGCTCTGTGCTGCAGCGTAGCAGATTTAATCATACAGTCTCTCAGTCTCAATCTCTCGCTTAAGAGTGATCAGTTGGGGGAATGAATGGGTATCCAGGTACGCTATGGAATTCATATTCCAATACGGTGCTATCAAATTCCAGGTCAGGGATCACAGCAAATTGACGTACGTCCCTTAAAAAGCCCCTTATAAAGCAAATTCCTGAATCGGGCTAATAAATAATCTTATCTTATCTTAAACTAAGGACATACAAGTTTGTTTCAGCCACTCAGACGAGTCAGAGGGTGCTTTAGTTACACTTAGACTAAAGATTGGTTCGTACAAGCGTATTTATTGGTTTCTAACACTTTGAGATTAAATTAGAATGCGAAATTTTCTAACTGTGTAAGTCCCCCTGTGGGTCCGGGCCAACTTATAGGGGGCAACCTGTTGACTGTGGGTTGCGACTCGTGTCTGCCATGTTTGCAACACACTACTCTGGCCCGGATTTCGTTCTAGACGAGAGGCTGGAATGGCCTGGTCCAGTCAATCGACTGTTGGTGACTCGCCCTAGGATACTATTCATCATCATCATCCACTTGTATTACCCTATTTTTTCCATTTATCTTAGAAGGTAGCTTGGGAGTTCCCATCAGCTGTCTTAACATGCGATCGTTGGACGCAGCGTAAGTTGATTTATGTCTGTCTAAATTGGACATTATCTTTCCATACATCTCAATTGTTGCTCACCCAATTCTATTAGAGATATCAAGACTCATATTGAGATCTTAGTACACAGGGCTATATTTCAATACACGTCCAGAAATCAAGGTCAGCATCTCCAAATGTCTAATCAGCAGCTACTTACTCAAGCTAGCTTTTGTGTTCATTTTGGTAAGAAGATATCAAGGTGTCACCATTTTTATTTATCCTAGAAGGTGGCTGCTCAATCAGGTCAATCTTATCTATTAACCTTTCATGGCACCATATAACACATGAGTGTTGGTGTGCCGTTAAACCCTTTACTAACTTGCTTACTCAAGGCGTCTATATATTTCAATAAGCATCTTGTCATCTCTGTACGGGTTGGTATTTCAGAACATGGGATGAGATATCAAGACATGGGTTGATATCTTGCCTTTATATATATTTAGAAAGGTACAGTAGACCAGTATTAGCTGGATTACACTGAAGGCCACTTATGGTCAGTGGGAGAGCACATTTAGGGGTTCAGGGTGAATTATCAGGGCAAATGGCCCCAGGCCATGCTATTTTGTCCCTTGTTTAGCCACCTGCTCATTGTATATTTTTATTTACTGGACTGTCTTATGGGTCGCCAGAGCAAATCAAGTTGCTTAAAAAATCAAATTAAATAACTGACAGGAACTGACAATTAATCATATAATCCCATGATAAGTGGAATAAAAATCCAATGATTATTTCATCATACAAAGCAATCTGTCCAGCTGTTTATGTTTGTTTTTTATTTCTTTCAGGAAGGAGAGATGGCGTGTACTTGCTGGAGACCTTGGAGTTTCTGGCCAGATTGACCCATGTATCAAACAAGGCTATCGAGAAGTTTGTAGGCGATTTGTTGCCATCTTTGGACACAGTCCCAATGGCCAGCCTGTCGAACTTACATGCACTAGGTGCCTAAGAGTCCTTTGCCAGGAATACTGCATGCAAGATCGAGAAGAGATAATAGTTTTTGATTTTGGCAGCAAAATAAGTTATTTTAAATATGCTAGTGAAAGCACTGGGCAGCTGAGCATGCATCCTACTGTGAGTCCACTTCCTGCTAAAACATTGCCTTCCAGAGATCAGCTGAGTGAAGATATGGCGATTAATCTGAGTTGCCCGGTGTGTGCGAAAATTGTTCGAAGGAGAGTTGCTGGACTGGGTGACCCTTCTGTCGGAGAAAAGATGACCAAAGTAGCTGGTAACCCCAGTCGTATATCCAGTGCACTGTCAAGACTGTCGTTGAGAACTCTACATTGTTTTGACACTTCAAACAATGTTAATGATGGGACGGCCCTTCTGCCAGACAGCGAACTCCCCCTTCATGTTTGCTTCAGAGAACCCAATCAGGTGGAGTACAAACCATTAGTTCCAATGGCCATCATTCCATTGAAGCACAGTCGTATGAAACATGCATGGCAGCTGGAAGTGACTACCCAATGTCTCCATCAGATGTTCAAATGAAGACATACAAGTTTCTGATTCACCACATGCTCAAGAGAAACCCCTTCTTTCAAGTTCACAATATTCCATTCGTTATTTGTGAACCAACTGGTTGCTCTCCTGACATGAAGACGGAATTTGTCAAATTCTTGTTGTGTGATTTGAAAGTACCTGGGTATGAATGTTTCACCTTCTATTGATAATTGTTATAAAGAAATTGTCCACTGTATCAAGAGTAGCTTATCATTGTTCACCCCATTGGCCGCTGTATCAAGAGTAGCTTATCATTGTTCACCCCATTGTCCTGCTGTATCAAGAGTAGCTTATCATAGTTCACTTCCCTCTACCTGGGTTTGGATCCTCTGTTTCCCTGATCAAGAGTAGCTTATCACTGTTGGTAGCTTTGTCCTTGTCTGTATGTCACAGAGTTTGTTTCATTCCCAAGCCAGTGGCTACTTCCCTCTACCTGGGTTTGGATCTGTGCCTTGTGATTGACAGTGGAGCTAACAACACAGTGGTAGCTTGTGTGGTTGATCAGACTGTGCTCACACAGAGTGTAGTCCACAAAGCAATTGGAGGAAGTCGCCTCACCAGACAGCTTATGGACTGCCTCAAACCCAAATGCCCTGACGTTGAGGTAATTCAATAAATACACTGAATTGTTCCTCCAAACTTAGTCTCTTGAACATTCTTTGCAGCAGAGTATGGTGAAAAGATTGAAGGATATTCTAAGTTTATTGCTACCATAGATTGCAGCATATTCAAATGTTAATTGACAGCATAGATTGCAGCATATTCAAATGTTAGAGAGCATAGATTGCAGCATATTCAAATGTTAGAGAGCATAGATTGCAGCATATTCAAATGTTAGAGAGCATTGATTGCAGCATATTCAAATGTTCACAGCATTGAGTGTTGAATGTTTGCAGCTTGATGAAGCAGGGATTGACTCATCCCAGGTGAAGAAGGAATGCTACCTGGCATACAACCCTAACACTGAGGCTAAACGGAAACTGCCTCCTAAATCCATATTGGTCAAAGGATCCAAGTATGTACTGTATCGAAGATGACTAAGATTTTACATTTTGTTACACAGCCTATTGCCAAGTGACAATTGTTTTCTTGTTAACTGTTGAAGTAGTCTTTCAGTTTTGTCTGATGTTTGGTTTCAGAGATGACTCCCCCCAGCAATGTGAAGTACAGCTCTGTCATGAGCTCTATGTGCTTGCAGAAGATATGTACCTCTCCATTGATTACATTGACATGGTCATGCAGTCCCTCGAGCCCTTTGATAACAACCTCAAAATGAGTCTCCTGGGCAATATCTTACTTACAGGTGGCAATAATCGCCTCAATGGTCTGAGTCTGCGATTGACAAAGGACCTGCAGACATCCATGCCAGATTGTGCTTCGTCTGTGCGGGTGGCTGATACGCGTCTGATGACTGGCAAGACAGACGCCTTAATAGGGGCCTCATACATCAAAAAGTGGGTGGAGGCTCGCTGGATCACACGCAGTGATTTCATACTGGATGGGATAGATTGCCTGCAAGGTGAAAATATAGTTTAAGAATTGTCAAGCAGATTTATGGAATGCTTGAAGTATTTCATGTCGGTGATCTATTTCCTGAATCTCTTTATTTTACTTCAGTCTGGTAAGTTTTGTTATATGCAGTATTCATGATTATTGATTTTGTAACAGATATACATATAACAGTTGATATAGTGTGGACTATCATTTTTTGTAAGAAAAACAAATAGTATGAACCAATCCTTGTTGGATAATGTCATGTATGTGTGTATATATATATATATATATATATATATATATATATATATATATATATATATATATATATATATATATATATATATATATATTATACATACATATATATATACTTTTCACATCCTTTGATAAGTACACTTCTTATTCATTATCAATATATTGGTGGTCAAGATTCGTGAGTAAGTGAAGACATATTTTGATGTTGTAAGAGTCTTTGAATCTTCACTCTTTTTTACATCCTGTATAGATCTGTGATATCAGGAGAATGTTATGTGACAATGGTGATCCAATACATATCTGGTTTAAGATAATAGCTTGTATTAATATGCAGGTTGCTACGATGACAGCAGAGAATGAGTGATGACAGGGTCTCTTTTATTTTATGAGTCATAAACTCAATGCTGTCCCTCAGATATGTAAAATGTTGTGCAATATTTCGAATGTTTTGTTTTTGTTGACTTTTTTGTTGTTGTGTTCTTGTTGCTTCATTTACTGTTATTTGTTGTCTCATTACAATGCATGGCAAGTTTACCATTCAAGATAAATGTCACCTTAAGCATGTAAATTTTCAATCACCATGACTTTCTATAAGAAAATATTTCTTTCCTTGATATTGATGCTATGATAAATCAACTGAAGAAGACAAACGTTGTGAGACTATGATCACAACAGCAACATCTGCATTTATCCAATTATTTGCATATGTGATCATAAAGGTTTGATATCATAATGTTCCGGTTCGCCTCTTATGCTGTCATGAGAATTTGACTGCAGCTGGTGATGTCCTATGAATAAAAACAATTAAAATTGCTCTTTCTTGTGATATTCTCTTCTCAACATATTGCCATTGCTCATTGTGATCTGCTCAAATCTCTACCCTGCTGATAAGACGCTGACTTGAAGGCTTCACTAGTATTAGGCACAGACAGATATACACGGCAAGTGGGACCACGAATTTCCATGTACGACAACTTGTGACATTGCACTTTTATGTATCTGACGAACACAAACTTGCATTGTGTACCTCACTTCAACAAGGTAAAAACACTGAACTATGATGTTATAAAATGCAATACCCAAACTCCACCACATACGGAATGTCGTATTAGTTATGATGAGGGCAAATTCAACTAGGATGTTCAGACAGATTTTCATTGTGACCTCCTACAGATTTACCTGTTTATGAGTTTTATCATAAATATGCTTCGTAGCAGTCATTGCTCAAAAGGAAATCGTCCACAACATAAAAACCATGAAGATTTAATGCAACATTCTTCCAAAGCGGAATGCCTATATCAGACCATGCAGGTTTTGCAGACTGTACCTCAATGCGACTCTCTCTTTTCCAGTAAAATATATCCCTAGGAGCCAATAAGCCCGAAATGAAAACACAGGCTCAACTGCTCCACGGCCGACTCACCATACCCAGCTCACCCGTCTCGCACATTCCCTACCATTCACTCCCCACTCCGTCACACCCAGCATATTCCTTCCCCACACCTCGTCATGCTCAGCACCCGCCCCATTCTTCCAATCAACACCCACTTCAACCTCCCACACACCTCGTCACGCCCAGCACCCACTCCAACATTCACACACCTTGTCACGCTCAGCACCCACTCAAACATTCACACACCTCGTCATGCTCAGCACCCACTCGAACATTCACACACCTTGTCACGCTCAGCACCCACTCAAACATTCACACACCTTGTCATGCTCAGCACCCACTCAAACCTTCACACACCTCGTCACGCTCAGCACCCACTCAACCTTCACACACCTCGTCACACTCAGCACCCACTCAACCTTCACACACCTCGTCACACTCAGCACCCACTCACTCACCTTCACACACCTCGTCATGCTCAGCACCCACTCAAACATTCACACCTCCCACACACCCACTCAAACATTCACGCCCATGCTCAGCACCCACTCCAACCTTCACACACCTCGTCACGCTCAGCACCCACTCACCTTCACACACCTCGTCACACTCATCTCATTCACACACCTCGTCACACTCAGCACCCACTCAAACAATCACACACCTCGTCACGCCCAGCACCCACTCAAACCTTCCCATAGCTCGTCACGCTCGGCACCCACTCCATCCTACAACATACCTCGTCACGCTCAGCACCAACTCCATCCTTCCCCATACCTCGTCACGCTAAGCATCCACTCCGATCTCCCACACACCTCGTCACGCTCAGCACCCACTCAAACCTCCCCCATACCTCGCCACGCTCGGTACCCACTCCATTCTCTCCCACTTGTTAAGAGCTAGGCCTTGGTTGTTTTCGCCTTCGCCCACGGCCAGTTATTTGCTGGACAATGCGCCTGCCCTGATGACTCGTCGAGTGTGTATCTGCGGTTAAGCGAGGTCAAGGCTTCCAACCATGGACGGCTTTTTGGGGCGTCCCAGAGCTTTTAGTAAGCGCGCCTCTTGGCTTTATTAACTGTGGACCTACTCGACCACACTCTTTATACACTTGACAGTTATGCGACGGACCACGGAAAATCCTGATACTATCGCATTACGAGAGCGACGCTGTCAGTCGGAAACTTCTGACATACCACCGCAGAGAGGAATGTATGTATCATCATCATCATCATCATCTTCACTCGCCACATAGAGGAGATATTACGCACCACAGTCGAGTCTATAGCGCGTCCTAGCCAAAGCTTCCTCTCTACACCCGTCATATCAACATACAGCGGCATACACCAACAGCAATAACAGTGAATAGATTTCTGTGTACATCTTCTACCTTCACAGCAGGCTTCCTAACTAAGTCGGCGCGCACGCACAGGCGAATATTGCCTCACTAGACCCAGAAACATCTAGCCATAACTTGCCTGCTCCAGCCGCTCGTTCACTTCGCCATCGCTTCTATAACACACCAGTGTTGCAACTCAAGCTTGCGCAGCAACTAGATAACTTCAGCTACAAACCTGTACAGCCCGAAAATCCAGGATATCAGCTCGTCCAATCTTTGGATTCATTTTAGTTCATTCTGTGTTAAAATAATTTCACGATAATGGCTTCTGGTGAAATTGTTGAGGTTCATTTGAGGCGAATGGAGAATACGCAGTCGTGGGGATTCAAGTTAAAGGGAGGTGCCGACGTGGGAATACCTCTTCACGTGGATCAGGTAAGTCGCGTGATGCCAGGTACTAGTCATGTTGATGGTTAACGAGCTGAGAATTATTTGATTTAAAGAACTTCGGCACGATTCCATTTCGCCAACTCCCATAACCCGGGTGTTACTGGCAGTTCGCTCTACATAGGGGATACCGGCTTCGTTGGCATGCTTCTTGTTTTATCCTCAGTGCTTCAATCGGCCAAATTATACACTATTTGTTTGCTGAAATCAGGTTGCAATGACCGCAACCCAGAAATAAAATCACAATCGCGCTGGAATGGCGTGTTAGCTTGGATGTTTTATGCCAGCATGCAATCCGATAGCTATAGTGTTGCATACCAACCGGTACATTCATCGTCAGCAGGAGGAGATTAAACAACAGCTGATAGGCTCGCTTTGTAACCGTTTCCCATCCTGTTCGTGTCCGCAAAAAAATTATTTTTCCTTGCGTCAAGGCAAAGTCATGTTTCATTGAATTATTTTTGAAACAAAGTGCCCCTTGTAACGCCAGATGGTGTTATTTATTGTCGTGTAAGGAGACCCATGACAAAAGTTGGATTTCCTAACAAATTTGTTTTGTCTGTGGAGATTAAAATCTGCCAGTGCTATTTTTTACTGTTCTGGTGTGTATCGAAGTATACTGCTCAGTCCAGTGTCTTTACAAATCTTTTTCAACCGCTACGTTCATGTCCAATATCCAGCGGTCAGTAGCCTCAAATGCATGGCACGATACTGCATTACGTTCTTGTCCAATTCCCAGCCCTCAGTAGCCTATAGTGCGTGACACGATACTGCATTATAATATTTGCCAATTTCCACCCTCAGTAGCCTTATGCATGGCGCAATGCCGTCCAGGGTATTGTGTTAATCATGGAAGGGTTGACTGAAGTTAGTGGTGACGAAGGTGCAATCTGCTGCGGTATATTGTACCGACATTTAATGCGCTGGTGTACTCTACTTTCTCCAATTACCACCAGGAGAATGCTAGAATGTTTTGATTGACAGAATAGCAGTTCGGATTGTGTTCTGAAGAATTAACAGACTGGACCGAATCTGGTGATGTTTCTGCGTGTCTTATACAGCTCAGGGACGCTGAATCCAGTATGCTATCATCGAATATCCTGGCAATGTATCTTTTGCTAACTACGTCAGCATTTAATAATAAGCAGCTTGTTGCAGTTAACCCCGTTAAGCTTATGAAACACTGTCGGGAAACAAGGTACAACAGAGCTTTATGTCTCTGTAACATACAAGTCGAAAGCGTGTACTAAAAACCGTGAGATATTTCGGATAAGGAACGCAAAATTGCACATTGCAAGTTAACATCGCTGAATTACTTCCGGCAGCTGACGCTTGGCAATTGATGACGTAGCTCCTCGGAAAGATGCGGATGTAGGGGCGATGCTCCTTCAACAGTAAGACGGGTAAACTGGTCACGCTAGACATCTTTTTCTTTGAATGATGCAGTATTTTGCTTTGTTTGACTCTTATTGTATAGGCTCTCATGACGAATCGATCGTGTAGTTTTATCAGTATCACAGATGTTAAAACCGGCCGCACTGTAAAATCAGATTAACCATGCTCATTTATGGATTACACCCAGCTCTTTGGAACTAAGTACGGGCAGTACTGCATACACTCCCTCTTAGTGATAAATAGAACCTGACGTTGGTCTATTGGGCTAATTACACCTACAGATATGCGGACATTGAAGTGCTGTTCTTCTTGCAATCACTTGCCTCGGCAATTGGTGCGGAATGTAGTATACCCCGCGCCTATCCAACCTGAGCATAACACTGACTCCCGGCCGACTCTTACTTTCAGTAATTCGACTGAATGTTTACCGCATGTTGTAGTTCACCTATTGCATTGGCTTTCATAGCTTAGTTTGCCATTATTATATGTTGATCTCGTCGCTATGCGACGAGCAGGCAGCTCTAGCCGGACAGATACACCTGGTCGGTGCGGCTTCACTCAACCTTGAATCTGTCTATCTATCGGTCTACCATAGGGCGCCCTTGTTTGCTACCAGCAGGGCGGTTATAACTCAATATATATGTACTTCGGTCTTTGTGCACACTTTTATTGTGAAGCATCGTTCATCCTGACCAAAGAAAGATGTAGTAAACACCTGCGTTATAATGGGCATTGAGCTGTTAATTAGTGCAACGATGCGGTATATTAGCACCGCTAAACCCGTGGCGTTGCAGCTGCAAGCCATGTTGAAATAAACAACCTCACAAAGTATGCGCAGCTATATATTTACCAACCTGAGGTCGCGTGCATCGGTCACGAAGGGGAGGACATATTGTAATTTTATCGGACTATGCGATTCAGCTCTGTGGTAAAGGTGTTTATCTTTCCCAGAACCACTGATACACAACGGACGCTTGAGATCATACAGCTCTGCCCTCAGCGATTAACATTAGCTGTTCTGGACAGCCATCCAGCAGCCAGCATGCACGGACCCTGCCTCAGTTTGTCGGCCATGAGCGATGCACCACCAGGCATCAGGTTAAAAACCATGCTTCTTGTTCTTGTCAGCTCCAATCAAGCACCCCGAGTATGTTGCAGGCGCTTCAGGTTCTGATTCGATTGACTAGGGGGTGGGGGTTCCAACTAACTCAGCGAAATGGCAATTTGCGCTTCTATTTCAGAAAACGCATTAAGACGTCTCTTTCTTCCAATTGATCCATGATATTAATTTACGGGCCGCAATTTACCCGAACATAGCACTGTTCTTTATCAGTAAATGTTGACGATTATGGCCGTCAGAGATATACTAGCATGTTTTGATGTCTGGTAAGTCGTTAACTGTCAGTCTTCAATCATAGTTAGTGTTGACATGATGTCAATGAAGTGTTCTTGTTGGCCCGACTATCCGCAGTTGTTCTGTTTGCAAGTCACATTTCCTTGTTGCCTCGTGGCTCGAGTATTCGGCACGATCCGTTGGTTGTATCGATGAAGTCTTCATCGGAACGATTCTCGCTGCTTGAGATTAATTACCATTCCCATTGTTTCGATACAGTTATTCATGATTCAAAAATCCTTCGCGTATTCACTGGTCTCTAATAGCTTGAGTAATGCTTCTGTGACATTTGCGTCGGTCGCCGGCCGGAAAGTGAGGATCGGCCGGCTTCTGATGTGTAGGATATGCCGTGAGTATGATCACATAAGATACGTGCACTGCACGGCCCCCGCAAACAATTTGCCGGATTAATTCGCACGGACATCTGAAGGATACCGTAGGGAGCCCGTAAGACTGTCCTACGGTAGGCGGATTATGTTTATGCAGCCGCCGGCCGTGTGACGGACGGGATACGTAAGGGATACGTACGTATAACCCGTACGATATTTCGCATATTACATGGTGTGTATATTTAGGGAATCACACAAGACAACACCGAAATCGTGGGGAAACCGGCAACTTTTATCTCCGCGCTAAAAGCTCGCTGTAGCTCTTCTTATACTTTACTAATTAAATCTATAAAATCGTTCACAGAAAATTCCTTATTCTGTTTCATTATGACTGTTGGTTTCAGTGCAACCCCAAAGGACGCGCTGGGGCCGCGGGCATGGCCACAGGGGACGCTATTCTGGCGCTAGGTGGCACGGACCTCACTCGTATGGCGTCTGGGCAGATCAAACAAGAAATGCTTCGCGCAGGAAATGAACTCGATTTTGTTATACAGAAGTAAGTATTGACCTCCTATTGACCTACAATTCACTGTGCTCATCCGGGTTAACCTCTGTTTTCATTGCACTCCAAATAACTTAGTGGTGTAAGCCAACTACAAATGCTTCGACATGTGTACCTTTAAATTGTGAAAAACATTTCACATATATTTATTGTTTATATGGAACTGAATATAATCTGTTAGGATATAGTACATTATGGAGGACGAATCCCTGTTGAAAGTAGGTCGACCCTTAACTTGTTATCAATAGCAGCAGCCATAGGAACCAAACTAGATCATAAGCATCTAATTACCGTACATATTAACTGTTAGGAAATTCTTCAGGTACATTAATCCATTATTACAGTTCTTAATGAGTTTTATATTCATTTTCGTATGACATATGAACAATTCACAGTCTTGTTAATAATGAGTCATAATGCGGGGTGTGTCTCTGAAAGTGAGATACCGTGAAGCATGCATTTTGTGTAGCGTGTCAGGTGCAATCAGCTATCGAGGCATTCTTCAATTCGGTGTCTCCGTTATAAATGGTAGACTTCCGTTCCAGACGGGGGCGGGAACTGACGACTCAATGAAGACGGTGGTTGTGAGCTAAGTGTTCACGTGGCTCCTAAACAGTTTATCGGCCCTCTACACAGTCATCCTCATCCATCTCCGCCATGTTATCACATGTTTGTTGTAGCAACGTTACATCGCTCATACTCCGCTCCCCCTGCTACTGCTAATCCTCGCCAGGAATCAGCCAGTTAGACCGCCTATTTGTATGGACCGCCTGTTGCACGAGAGGGCATCGGGATACTGGGGCTAATCGGTGCATATTATGAAGCTCCAAGTGTGACCATTCATCGATCCATCTTTCCATTCGCCATCTTTAACCACATGGAGCTTTCGTAGACGCCGGTTGCTTTTGATCTGATGCATAGCTCCAGCGGCGTTATATATATGACCAACACATCGCGCCTTAGAATTCCCCTACCAAATACTGTTTAGGGTCCTTCAGATTTGTCTACCGTCGAGGTTAGGCTTATAAGCCATGTGGTTGTCTCTTAAGGGAGCCATTGTTGTTGTCTCTTAGGGGAGCCATTGTTGTTGTCTCTTAGGTGAGCCATTGTCGTTGTCTCTTAGGGGAGCCATGCTGGGAGCCACATGCGCCCCTGGAGCCGCGCCCCAGGCCAGCGGAGATGAGCCTCGAGTCCAGATCGTGGAGGAACCCACGTGTAAGTTCGGAGGTCCTACTTACAAGGATGTCAACCAGAAGACGTTTCAGGTGTTGGAGAGTGAACTTCCTGAAGGCGGGTCTCCAGCAGGTACGTCACGCACTGACGCCGTAATGTAGGAAATAACGTCACAATGTAGGAAATGACGTCACAATAATTCATTGAGTTTTATATGCGAGGGTGAAATCGAAAGGTAATACATTAATATTTATGTGGATGGTAAATGTTTTGTGAACATATTTTTAAAATAAGATGGTGCGTGTAAACAATGTTGTTTACATGTTGATACTTGCCCTCATACAGAGCCTGCGCCGGCGGGTAAGTATTCACCAGGATGCCTTCTCTAGAAATGTGCACCTGTGTCTCTATAGATGCCTTGCATTTTAGACTCAGACAAAACCTACCTTTCTGAAAATCAACCCAATATCGCTACATTTATGTATGCTAGTATGTTATGATTACGTGTTGCTTGTCCACCCTACCTCGCATCGGAGCATTTTGTAGATCATAACGTTCATTCGATGATGATGATGATAATGCTATTCCGGTGAATGCGCCATAATGATGACATGGAGAAATCGCTGTCGATCGAGAAGCATGAGTTATCATAACGTGTGCTGTGAATTAAACAATGTTCCAATGTTTGATATCACTTCATAGACCGCTGCACTTTATAGTGTCTCATAGTCACATTATGACCAAGAGTGTGATGAACAACAGCGCCGGACGCCATTCGCGACAAGGCGTCAGGACATCTCGATTGACAAATTCTGTTGTCCGTTTTTATCTATCGATGATTTCAGAAAGGTGTATGGATACGCAAGCAAGCTTTTAAAATCTCTACTTAAAATTCTTGCCCTTGGTGTGATATAATTGTTTACAATGGTGCGGATTTGTTTCAGCCGGGGGCAAGCCGTCTTCTATATTTGACAGGAAGAAAGGTGAGAGGTCAGGATATCTGCATTCTCAAGGTCGCAGCATCCAGCGCGCATTTGGGGAACAATAAATCATCACAAAGGATGTTTTGAAATCTTGAAATTGTTAGCACGCTACCGGATTGATTGTTATAAATCACATTTGTATTCTTTTATTTACAAAGAACTTTCTCCCTTCCTTCTGTAACATCTCGTTTTCAATAAATACATCTCTCCTAACCACCGCGGATGTTTTTATTTCTATCAACATTGATTATTGAAAGGTACTTTCGCGTTATCTACAAGCCATATTACGTTTACAAGTTTATCCAAAATTGTTTTTTTAAGTAGAAATTGTGAGGTAAGGCATGGCATATGGTGTTCGAAGTGAAATATCACCGACCGAAGACGATGCAAATTGTACAAAACCCCTTCTGTCTGATCCAATGTTCTAGATAGTGATGCAGGGATATGTCGGGATTCAGAGCGGTGTCGCTGTTAGGCTATCATACTGTATTGTATCATCTTATCACCCCTGAACTCCAGATATTGTGAAAAACCAGAAGATATACGAACATGTCAATTTTATGAGGCACACTTTGTGAAAAACTTAAGATTCCAATTAGTTATCGTTATAACATAGAGCAATGACTAATCGCTTGATTGAAACAGTAATCTCCTAACTCCGATCCAACAGCTACAGTAAAGGTATAGCTATTTTTATCGTTGAATGCAAATAATTGATGATAACACTTGATGCATTTTCCAAAAAAGAACGCGATTGCTCATGGAAAACCACAAGGCAAACAATATCGATATTAACGGTATGTCGTGAAACGGTATGTCGTGAAACGGTATGTCGTGAAATCAAATCTTACATGATTGATCGATTAACGGTATGTCGTGAAATCAAATCTTACATGATTGATCGATTAACCGTATGTCGTGAAATCAAATCTTACATGATTGATCGATTAACGGTACGTCGTGAAATCAAATCTTACATGATTGATCGATTAACGGTATGTCGTGAAATCAAATCTTACATGATTGATCGATTAACGGTATGTCGTGAAATCAAATCTTACATGATTGATCGATTATCAGTAACATTGACAAGGGGGGAAAAAGACAGCATTGATGCATTCACAATAAATGAAAATCGCCACCAGATTTTACCTCAACGTGACCTTCGACTAAAAGATCTGTGGTTATACTTATAAATATAATAACCTTGAATAAATACTTTTTAAAATTCATTACAAACTCGTAGGAGGTGACATTCCGGGGATATGTTGATATCAGTCATAATTACGATTATCTCCTCTAGACACAATAAAATGCTATCTCAAGAATATATATGTAAAGGCACACCAATAAATTCTGCGAGACACTAGCCACATGGAAGATCTGTTTATCCAGAATAGTGGGCTTCAGAGAGCTTCGAAGACGGAGACGCGATCCTTAGTGTTCCCCTTGCGAATGCCCCGCAGTGTCTTGTATTTGTCGATGCCTTCCTCGCGCATTTGTTTCATAATCTGGTCTTCGATGGAGCCGGGATTGTTAGCCGCTTCTTCGTTCAAATCCTCGAACAGTCGCTGTAACAGGACGGTGGTTATCGTCACGTGACAGTGATACTACCATTATTGACATTCAATGATTTCAAGTTTGATAATTCGTTCTTGTTCAGAATTTATGCGCACATGAAGAGGAAGGGGTATGATTGACAACTGATATCGATCTACGTCTTCCGGTCATGTGAAGATTGATGCAAGCCTATTAATGACAGGTGATCTGATAGCCAGCAATCAAGATTCGACGATCAAGGAACAAGAACGCCCCAAACAATATACTCTGTATTGATACATAGCCTTACCACGAGTTTGCGGTAAGTTTTCTTGTCTTTCTTCGTGTGGAGGTCTCTCTGTTCATACTCCTTCTCCTTTTCTTGCATCTCTTCGCTGTTACCCATCTCCCAGTGCAGGTTCGCCGCTGTAACACCAGTCACAAACAAACCTAATTATATCATCAGATTTAATGAAGCACGCTCCAAAACAGTATGGGAGCTAGCGAAGAAAAGGGAAGTAATAAGAGACTGAGCTCAACAGAACTCGTCTGTTCTCGCTTACTGTACTCCTTTTTCTCCTCTGCTGCTCGCTCGCTTTCATCGGATATTTTCATCTCAAATTTCCGAGTGTCTATCTCTTCGCCAACCATGACGTTAGATACATAAGGGCCCGTTGCGCCTGGGGAAGGCGGGACCGGTGACACCCCTCCCACGGCGCCCTCTGTTGGTGGCGGCGTGGCAATCGCCGTATCTATCGCAACGTTCGAGGTAGCAGTTGGGGTACCGGAAGTAAGTTCTGTTGTCGGGAAGAGATCAGTTCCGGGAACGATGGGCTCGTCCATGTTGGCCGAGGTTTCGTGATTCTCCGGGTCTAGACTGTTACCAGTAGGAATCTACGAGGGCACAACATCAAAAGACTTCATCCCAAGGCATCTTACCCTTCTATCATATACGGAAATGCAAGTGCTGAATTATTTCTCAGTTTAACTGTTTAATGTTTCAATAACACCACTGACGTCATCGAGTTCGTCGGGTTCCTCCGGAGGTCCGTGAGATGACCTCCTGTCTTTGTGATCCTCCATGCTATGACCACCATATGACGCGGTGTCGTACGGGTTGTACATCTGCGACTGATTGTCAATCGTCTCCGCTGAAACGCCACAGGCATATTATCACGCTAGCTGTGGTATGAATGGTTCTGATAGTTTCAAAAGTCTTATTTCAATATATTGAACTTTAAACATGGTCATTGATTTATCGTAAGTGTTACGATTGTGTACTGAAACTACAGGTGAAATATGATCAGGCATGACAAAAAAATATGTTTTATTATAAAGGTTTACAATTTTTATGTCGTCCAAGCGAGAATCGGGTACCTCGGTATTAATGCAACCGTCGTTACCTCAAAAAGGTAAAAGCAAGGTGTCATATGTGGGCAATGTTTCGATTGCTATGACACTCTACAGATCAACAGAAGGAGAGCAATAGGGAACTAAAGCCACATTACCACTCGCGGTCATTGCATCTTATTACCATTAGCAGTAACTACGATATCTAGATTGATGTTACATGCCCAAAGCATCATTAGTGTAGGTCTCGCAAATAACAGCCGCCAGTACAAGCAGAGATCTACATTGGAACAAATAACCATATCTAGGGATCGTTGTCAAGGTGAAATAGAAGTCGTGTCCGTTTTGGGGCGTGTCTCCGGTCACACCATCCATCATAAAGAAGAAGTGATCATCGCTATCACTAAGGCAGTCGGTAGAGGGCGCCGTGGATCGCCGACACCATACGTTACCATGGTAACCTGCGTGAGGATTCTTGAGGATTCCTCTAGGCACGGACAGGTGAGTGAGGACAGCTGTACAATTCCAGGTTGGTCATTGTACGGGCAGCAACATGCCTACGAGCGATTTCTTAATAGAAAGGGGATTTTTTTTAGGTACCATGAGCTGCCCTGACTGCTATGATGATAATTTTACAAACGGATTAAGTGTGTAATTCTGCCAATTCTTGGAGACTTAACAGGCGTCATATAAACTACTAGACCTCGAGCTGGCACACGTCTGTTGTGAGCACACCTACCTGTACTGCCCGCGTAATCTGCGGCGTCATCGTGAGGTAGATCTGGAGACTTCATGGAGCCTCTGAGTGAGCTCTGGCGGGCCACCCCACCGACCACAGCGACACCTACAGGGCTCGGTGGTGAGTAAGAGAGTCTGCCACTGACGCTGTCAGGGGAGTGGAGATGACCGTCGATGGACGCCTCGTCCCTGGAGGAGAACGCGGTCATCATGGGGGTAGTAGGAGAACCGGGAAGACTGCCACTGAAAGCAACATGAGGCGTGTAACCACCATGCTATGGAGATTCGACAACTAACTGGCCTAAACATATGGTGAATAGTGGCATTTGCTCACTTTGTGTCGGCGAGTTCGCTGGTACTTTTGGTGGACAGAGATCCAGCGAAGTCGGTGAATGAGGCTTCTTTTTTATTGTCTCGGCGGCGGCGTACGTACAACTCGTGATTACCCATACAGAGCGCCAAGATGCGCTTATTGATGCGCACGCGTGTGGCGAAAAAAATGAAATGCTAACAAAAGAAAACGATATATGTTATTTAACAACAAACGTGTTGATGATGAGAAGATGCCAATTGAGTCCAATCGTCTGTCTTGCAGCATGAGCCGGTTATAACTTACCGGAGCCTTGTCATCCAGAGGTTTGATCGTGAATTTCTTATCGTTGAATGATATACTTTTGATGTCGCTCCATGGGAAACCCAACTTTGGTGATAATCTGAAATAACGAGTTCCGGTTTTAAAATATGCGGAGATTATCTCGACATGTCATTTGTGAGATTCTGACACAGATGTGCATTCGGGGCTCGGAAGCCGGTCATCGGAAACCGAGCGCCTTTTAATGTCAATGTTAGTAGACAGGGGAGGAAGATGTATGGTTACTTGTTTTCCTTCTCGTAGACGTTAAGCCCCAGAGCGTCCACACCGAGAAGGAGTTCCGTGCCTTTCTTGTTCTTGATGGTGAAGTAATTTATACCGAACATCTCTAGGTCCTGGGCCACCTTCATATACTCCATCATACACTGCTCCCTGAAAATCACACACACATCATACACTGCTCCCTGAAAATCACACACACATCATACACTGCTCCCTGAAAATCACACACATATCATACACTGCTCCCTGAAAATCACACACACATCATACACTGCTCCCTGTACGTCACACGCATATCATACACTGCTCCCTGAAAATCACACACACATCATACACTGCTCCCTGAAAATCACACACATATCATACACTGCTCCCTGAAAATCACACACACATCATACACTGCTCCCTGAAAATCACACACATATCATACACTGCTCCCTGAAAATCACACACACATCATACACTGCTCCCTGTACATCACACGCATATCATACACTGCTCCCGGTACGTCACACGCATATCATACACTGCTCCCTGTACGTCATACGCATATCATACACTGCTCCCTGTACATCACACGCATATCATACACTGCTCCCTGTACGTCACACGCATATCATACACTGCTCCCTGTACGTCACACGCTTATCATTCACTGCTTCCTGTACGTCACACGCATATCATGCACTGCTACCTGTATGTCACCCACACATCACACACTGCTCCCTGTACGTCACACACATATCATGCACTGCTCCCTGTGCGTCACACGCATATCATGCACTGCTATCTGTACGTCACCCACATATCATACACTGCTCCTTGTTCGTCAAACACATATCATACACTGCTCCCTGTACGTCACACGCATATCATACACTGCTCCTTGTACGTCACCCACACATCACACACTGCTCCCTGTATGTCACCCACACATCACACACTGCTCCCTGTATGTATCTCCTTCCTGCTGAATTCAACGCGTGTTTTGCAAACACCACGACTGCATCGTAGACCATACGGAGCCACGTGACCGCCTTTTGTGGAGCTTTAGCACGAGGAACTGGTACATATCACCTGGGCTCTAAACGGGACCTCGGGCTATCACGATGACAAGTTTCTTAAATTTCGTGATAAAAACGATTTAGATGGAAATAAAAAGAAATACCAAATATACAAAGATATTTGATTGCTATGATTAGCAAGTGAAGCATCAGACCTGATCGGGACCAGGCAGACCTGATCGGGACCAGACAGACCTGATCGGGACCAGGCAGACCTGATCGGGTCCAGGCAGACCTGATCGGGACCAGGCAGACCTGATCGGGTCATGGCGGTGTTTTTTTTATCTGAATTCAATGTGGAAGTGTTTGTCAGCAAACGCCACAAATATACACGCGTTACTGGGTATGGTGGTAGGTATCCATGGGCTATGAACAGTAGAGTTGTACGCACAGACTTTTTCTGTTGGGTTAGACGTATTAAATACAATACAGTGTGTGAAGTATCAATACCCCTTCGCATCATGTCCAGGCTTGGGTTTAGATAAGCGGGTTAAGGTGGAGCTATATACGCATATAGCCCATTTAATCCCACACATGCTGCGCGCCACCTGGCGACCTTGATCCGAATCACCTTGAATTTACGGAATAATATTTGTATTTAGGAGACGGCAACTACATTAATGACCCAAATAGCGAATTGGCGATCAGTGTTCGTATATCCCTCCCGTCTGCCGACTCTGTTGCGTCAGACACCCGAGGAATACTCCAAGAGTCGCTGAAGTCAGATGAGTTTGTTTCATCGATGCATGGCTCGGTACGCCTCTATGTCGATATTTTGACCAAAGATTAGGTGAAATCGTTTACAAAAGCATAGTGTCGCAGCACTTTGATGTAAGTTTATGACGGGTTGACCTATCGAGATATGATGAATGGAATTCAAATATGTCGTTACACATTATCAATTGTCATAACTTACTGTTTTGCTTGATGTGAGATCACTAGCGATATAACGCTCACTTCTAAGCCCACTCCGCACCACCTACACTCCCGTGCATACTCGCGAATTGAGTCTACAGCAAAACCTTATCCTCAATTCTCGATCAACGATGAGATCTAGACGGATGACTTCTCTAAATATCTATTATAGTTAGATTACAAACCGAGAATTTCGCCTTTATAAACACGCTCCTATGAAAACGTTATGTTTGATGACAACTGAACGCTATTGATTGTGGTGACGTCACGGATGTATGCGTCCCGGTACGGCAGCTGTTGTGACCCGCGCGAGTCGGGCAGCGCGCACAGATGGGCGCTATATGCGCCATGCTTGTGGGCGACGCGCATCCCGGCCACGCAACAGGTCGTTGTCAACAGTGGTCAATTAAAACCTCGGACATTTTTCGTCGCCGAATCTTACACTCTCAGCGGTGTTATTTCTGTGCGTGAAATTGATTCCTGGGGTTAGTAGATTTCCTCGTAAACTGCTGCTACTGCTGCTGCTGCTGCTGCTGCTGTTGCTGCTGCTATCGCGGATGGTCAGCTAGACGAACAGGTACTGCAATATGGGACGAGCCTCCAATGCGAATCACGAGCTATATCGCCAGCGTACCCAGGGCTATATCGCCTGCGTTCCCAGCGCTATATCGCCTGGGTTCCCAGGGATACACCGCCTGGGTTCCCAGGGCTACATCGACTGCGTACCCAGGGCTACATCGCCTGCGTACCCGTACCCAGGGCTACATCCACTATGTACCTAGGGCTACATCAACAGAGAACCTAGGGCAACCTCTTCAAGGACCAGTATGGTTTAATACTCACTTGGAGAGATGTTTGTGGTCCCTGTGGAAACTGACCACTCTGTCCTCCCACTGCTGTTCACTCAGGTCATACTGCTCTGTCACCCTGGCACACACAACAGACGGGTCAGTTCACCTACATAGACAGAGCAAGCTACTCTCACCAACATCCATAGACAGAGCAAGCTACTCTCATCAACCTCTATAGACAGAGCAAGCTACTCTCATCAAACAACATCGACGGCAAAAAACGCATGAAAATGAATCCTCTCAGAAAAACACATACAAATTAATCCTCTCTGAATAACACATTAAAATGAATCCTCTTTGAATAACATATGAAAATGAATCCTCTCTGAATAAGTTAGAGGTCATGACATCTACAGAATACATTTACTTCATAGGTAGGAGTGTTTCATTGACGAGGTAGCCGGGCGTATGAATTGTATGGAGGTAGTCGCCATGCTTTGCCTGCGCCACAAACGAGGCTAGTAGGACAGCTGTGTCAGCCGGACAGTACAAGCGACCTGACAAAATCTCCTCCTTCGTCTGCAGGTAAAATTGCTTCTGAAAAACAGAAAAACCCCGAAGGGTTGTAGTACGTAAACAAAGACCCATATAGATCAATATGATAGTGGCGAATAAAGACTAGCATAAATATGAGTGTGTGTGTGTGTGTGTGTGTGTGTGTGTGTGTGTGTGTGTGTGTGTGTGTGTGTGTGTGTGTGAGTGTGTGTGTGTGTGTGTGTGTGTGTGTGTGTGTGTGTTGTATGTTTTACCAGGGTAGAAGTATCTTGCAACTCTTTATCAACGTCTTCTGGGAAGAATTTGGCTCTGAATTGGAGAAGAAGTGGTCTCTTTTTGCCCACATCCTGCGAGAACACCTGCAAGAAGAGCTACATCATGAAGAACCGCTGTCACGTGATGGAAGGAACGCTATTACTATCAGGTGATGGATGGTACGTCACGTGAAAGACGGAACGCTATAACTGCCACGTGATGGATGGTATGTGAAATGAAAGACGGAACGCTATAACTGTCACTTGTTGGATGGCACATCAAATGAAAGACTGTCACGTGTTGGATGGTACGTCAGGTCAAGGACGGAGCGCTATAACTGTCATGTGTTGGATGGCTCATCAAATGAAGGACGGAACGCTATAACTGCAGTGTTTACCTTTTTCTTCAGCTTAAGCCACGTTGGGAATCCTTTAGGGTCTGTGTATTGTAGTCCGAAGAACCAGACATCTTTTACCTGTAGCAGGTGACTCACCTGGAAAGCAATTAGTACCACACTTGTGTCAATTGTATATTATTGTGCTTATGTTACATTTGTTGGTTGTGAATAGAAATGTAGGCATAAATCTGATCACCTGGTCGAATAACTGTCTACCAGTTGTATTTCCTTGTAGAGCAAACTTGTAGTCACTGTCGATCGTGTTCACTTTTACGTTGATCTGAGCACATAAGGTAAGTGAAAACATTGAGATGCTTGACGATGACCGTACCGTCAATTTCGACCCAGAGACCAGCAACCGAACATCAGCGTATTTCGTTTTAACCAGACGATTGAGGAAGTGCACTTCACAAATATTTTGAAATTGCTGATGGTAATAGGAGAATACCTTGACGCTACAGCTAAATTGTACATGAGTTGAAATGACTGAATATGCGAAATAGTTTTGTTGATGGCAGAAGAAGAAATAGTTGATGGTAGAATGAACCATGTCAACAGCACCACACAGTACAGCGAGGTCCCTGCAAGGAATCAATGATGTCGTCATTCTTCCCTTCTCTTATACTCAGTGAAGCCGACTCTTTCTTCGTGTCTATGTGTCTTCCTCGGTCATCAGTTATTTGAGGAGTCATGATCCTCTTCTCTACCATCTGCGGTATTTCGCCGGAAGGCGAACCTCCTTCTCGTTTAGGCAGGATCAGATCACGGGGTTTCCCAGACTGAGGGGTGCTTCAATTTTTTATACAATAGCCACAAACTAAGTCATATCCCCTCCAAAACGTCGCCCAGGGGCTTTTCCGAGAGCGAATCTACTGTCTTCGCCAAGAGTTCTCAAATGCCAAGGGGTGGGGGTTGGGGGTGTCGTACGGATGGAGATATCAATAACCTATGAGGAAATATTCACCTACTAAACATTAAATGTGACCCTGACCTTTTCCTCTTTAGCTTTGACCTTCTTGCCGACCTTGTGTGTGTCGCCGGCTACACTGTGAGTAGTGTCGTCATCATGCTCGTCCTGCATTGCGTTACGTTATGATTACTGAATAAGGTTGAAGGACGTCAGTCGTCGATGACCGGTGAAACATGCAGGTACCTCGTTCCTGCTAAGAGCTTGCCTAATCTCCCTGAAACTGCACAAGAGGTCAATATAAAATCTATAACATACGCAGCTAGGGAAGTTATACCATATTTGATTCAGCGCGGCGACACAGACACTCGAGTCATGAAACACCCTTCGTCAGTAGCCGAATACGGAGACTTGAGAGGCCCTGTCTACAGACAGACACACTGTACTTGATATCATCTACATACAGAGCAGCAGTGACAATACTTGAGGGGCATTCGAGTTGTATCTGTCAATGTTCCCGAGCTCAAATTCGAAGTGTAGATTTGACTGATGACAATATGCATCGCGGATGTGTCTCGGCGTCATAAGCACGATATGTTTATAAAGCATAGATTTGATCGCAGATATGTGGTTATTTATTCAGTAGTTTTGCTATCATAATAGTGTTATTAAACTATGAAATATCAATATATTGGTACATTTTCATGTACGCAATTACAATTTGCTATGATCAGTGGCATGATATCACCTCATATGGTCAGAGAAGAAAATTACACCGATAATTGTCTGGCAGCTCGCGTTACAAGCGTTCTTGTCAGCTCGTTCGAACTAAGTACGGGTAGTGCTGCTGCATGCACTCCCTCATAAATAAAACCTGACGTTGGTCTATTGTGCTAGTTCTTGTCAGCTGCGTTCAATTCGTTGTCTAGATATTCGTATATGTGCAGGTTATACGCAATTTTGTAATTTGCGGAGATACTCCATTTAGTTTCCGAATCCCAGAACATTGTGTGACAAAGTCTGTGATTGATAACTTTGGAGCAAGCTTTGACGATTTTATTTCAACATTTCAACCGACTGATGGACATTTGACAACACCCAACTATATGAAGTTTTTTTTTCGAATCGACTTGATTTCGTCGAGGACAGAAGGGGTCGGGTCGCGCTTTATTAGCTCATGATCATCACTCAAGAACTCGGCAGTAATTCTAAACTCACCTTATTCGGCAACACAGTTTTACTATCCAATACCAGAACAAAAGCTTAGTTGTCCTCGATGTGTGCTCCGAGAGCCAGTACGTTCACGCTGTCGTATGTTCACTGCTACTCACCTGAACAATAAGACCTTCAGCACCAGGCCGCGTGGAGCACAAAATGAGGCACGGCTAGTTGACGGCACCGCTCACTTCTAGGATTTATGAGAAGATCTCGCCAAGTGCTTAACGCTATCTGCTTATGCCTCGCAACTTTATTTCACTCTTTCATTAGCGGTCACCAGGGATACGGCATAGCCCTCCGTATAAGACGGAGATAAAGCATGCCTGGCATCAGTGAACATTCGGTCTGTATCACACTCTCCCCGTATCACAGCCGCGCCTCACACCCAGCTCTACACGCTAGGCTTATATTTCAACCGGGTTTTATGGGTGGGAATGAATAACACAATTGGTCCGCAGAAATCTCGCTCAATTAGTTGATATCGAAATTGCTGATAGAAAGTATAGTGATAATCATTCGCTTGGAACTTTGCATTTAAAGCCATACTTTCAACTTTGTTTTAGCCAAGAAGAAAAGTAACAAGGATCAGGGAACATATATTAATTCAAAGAACCTAAGAGTGAAATAATTAGAAGTATTGGGAAGTAAGGTAAGGGAAGGAATAATTTGATTCTTGACGGCGAATATTAGAATCCTACGCCATTATGCTACTGACTCGAGTGGGAAATAATACTGATACCTAGGGTCTACACGCTAAGATAATATCACATACATCCATTATCAAATATGCATTGTTGTACAACCCTGAACGTACCTTGAATATATCGATCGAGTATTACCTGTCTCCAATATTTAATCGCTACGTGCAGAAATCAAGAACTGAAGACAAGTTGTGAATGGCGTCGGGCGCCACCTAGTGGCGATATGTGGTGACTCCCCTGACAATGTGTGAAGACGTTGTGAGACTTTGCTTGACACAGCTGGTGGTGCCAGGCTTGTATACAGGAGTGGGTCGGCAGTCACGAGACAACAGCTGGCACCGCACAACCAGAAACACACCGATCTACACAACCAAAGAATGTTCCTTTTTTTATTTATCTGATTACACTCATGTTTGCCTTGTCGCCGGGAACTTGTCGAGGGTGCATGGGATCGGGAAAGAATAAAGCACGGTTATATGCCTCGGACATCTAGAATACTTCGTTACTGCAACTCTCTAAAGTTCATAAAGTCAAAAAATTTACATATTTACTCAATTTTAGCAGACATTTTCTATGACAACTCTGGCAAAGATTCACCAGCAAAAGTTTTAAATGAACTACTACATACATGAAGACTTATATTGGTTTGAACTTGACAAGCCATGTGTGGTGATGAAATCTCTGTCTACGGCAGGAGTATCTAACGTGGCGACAACGACACGGGGGTAAAGGGAGATTGCGTATGTTGACTGTAGTAACAATAGGTACAAACCATTTTACTGAGGTCAACGGAGGATCAGAGGCCAGACATGTAATAATTGTTGCCCGAGTAAATGGAACATTTCACGACATAAAACAAAATTGGATATGATATGTTAGAATACCTTCACTAATTGAGAGAACCAAGATTAGTGAGCAATATCGACATAGCAAATTACATTATATTATATGGTCAAATGTTATTCACAGAGCCTCATTGTCTATACGCTATTGGCAAGTGACGTCGCCCCAGGTGATATTTCTCTCTCTCTCTCTCTCTCTCTCTCTCTCTCTCTCTCTCTCTCTCTCTCTCTCTCTCTCTCTCTCTCTCTCTCTCTCTCTCTCTCTCTCTCTCCCTCTCCCAGAATAGTGGGTGAAAGGATTTTCATTTATTTGTATTTTAAAAGTATTATTACTACAAAATCATGGCCGTCGCTCGCCATTTTAAGTGTTCGCTTTCAGGGGACCATTATGACCCCAGTTCGATACTACGTCTGCTATTGCAAGTTTTTTTAAGGAGATCATAACGGTATATCCCATCAACCGAGGAACAAATATCACCACGCAAAACGATGATCATTCACATTAAAGGACTACGAAACTTCAAAATATAACACTAATTTCACGTGTCGTTGTGGGTGGAGGGTTGGGGTGGTACCGTAATGAGTGTGTCGGAAGACGTGATATAGCATCTCCCACAATGGGTCATGGATCTGACCGCAGTCATCAAAGATAGGCTGAAAGCGTTGGGGTTGGTTATCCGGATGAGTTGTAGGCGAGCGTTCACCTTGAAGCAGCAGCATGTCTTATAACACGTGTGTTCACGCCGTGAATAACTTGCTGTTGTTGGAGCAGCGAGATCTATTGAGATCACTCTGTGAGATTGTTCTTACCATGAGTTTGTGGAGTTTGGTATTCGCTTCGTGGAAATGATATGGGGATTACCACACGTTCTATTCATAGCGCTACCGAACCAAGCTGCATTAACTTTTTGCTAGGTAAATTCTGTCGAATTTGTTCCTTGTGCTATCTGTAAGCTCGCAGAACCGATGTAGCATGTACACCAATAACACTTGACTAGGGATAAAACCAACATGGCAACTTAACAAAGAACCATATAAATCAGCTGACAAGGCTTCTTTTACACAACACAAATAGCAACATGCGGAATGGTTTAAGTGCTTGAGAGTGGAGAAGAGATGGCCGACTGGGACATCAATTATTATATGTTTAAAGATCCAAGTCCACTAGTGACATTACGACGCCATTATTAGCCGGGCTGCGTGACTGTACGGGCTACTGCGTGACTGAGCTGCTGAGCTGGGGATATCTGATGAACAAACAAACAACAGCGGAAGCAAAAGATGCTACACGACAGAGAGGTCAAAGGTCACTCCACGATATCGACACTATAGCTACTTAGCCCGATTGATACCGACACGACATGGACTGAGCCAGTGGTCAGTTGTCTGCAGGATATCACCACTCCAGTTTCGAGAGTAACTGACTGCTGTTGCTAACGCAGCGCGGTAATTGCCCTGGGATATTATACCGGGAAAGCGGAGCGTTGCTGTCAGCGTACAGCGCAGTGTGCATCTCGGTGGGACGGGGTCGATTGGACGGGGGACTCGGCTACCTCGCTCGTAATCCGAGAAAACAGCCTACGAGAAAACCTCTCCGCTCGGTCAACAGCAGCAGCAACAGCAGCACATTCGCCAGCGTAAGTATTCGTTTTGAACTTAGCGTGCCCGTTGTACAACAAGTGCACGTGATACATATCAAGTTTGGAATGGTTTGCATTCGATTATCACTGTACCTCCGCCCGCAACATGACTTGTACTACGTCCTGCTGGCATCTGGAACATAACTAGTCGCCTCTTATCGTGAGCTAATGCTCGCGGAAGGGATCAAGCTAGGCACTGGGGTGAAAGGTCAATGCGGATTGTGGGTCACCAGATTGATGGTGGATGTTCAGTTTGAGATGTCGCTGCTGCATGATTCCAGCGGTGGGATGATAAGGATACCACGAAATTGGAAATAGGGTCACATTTTCATTAACTTCCGGTTTAATTGTATGTCAGAGGAATACCTATTAGATCAGTATATAATGTATCGGTAAAAGAGGAGCCCCTAGCACCCGAATTCTTGATGTTTTAAACTTGATTTATAATTGAACCCTATGACAAGACTTTATAACTGTGGCTTTTGGAATTATCTTGGCTTCAAAGGTACATTTTAAAGAGTTAGAAGGCCCTGAAATCTTGTCATTGTGGCCTGGTATATGACAACATGAGTGGTGTGCGAACATGTGGTGGTAAATGTAGTAATAACATTCCTACAAGCTATATTAACATGACACCTCACGTTATCAGATGAGAATATATGCGGTATGGACAAGGTCACTGATAGATGTTATTCCCAATTATTCATCAATAACTTATTTGTAATTAGCAAGAAATGTCCATGTATGATTTGGGGCTGCTAGCTTCCTTTATGTGAAAATGTGTCAGAAAAATAAAAAGACGAACGGACAGATGAACGGACTGCTCACAATGGTGGATACATTAAACAAAATTCTCATATAGAAATAGCCATCAGATTCATATCAGAAAAGCGGCTGGAAATCAATGCTGTCGTCTTTGTGGTTGTTATCAAGCGAGGAAATAAATCAAATCTCGTAAACGGCAAGTTGGACAAGTTGCTACCGGCATTGTGAAGCCAAGCTATATGTACTCCGTATCAATTGTGGCGCATGGTTATAACCATAACTTTGATATTCTAGCCCCCGATTTTTTAAACCTCGTGTACAGATCGCACACTGATTTTCTCGTTGAATTGTGATCCACGACGAGCGACATATACACGGGTCAATATGGTAGATGATAAGGTTTAGTCAACATCAGAGCTAAGAACTACATTTCTTCAATTTCAAAGCAGTGCATGTATCCATCTCGGATTTTATTAGGTAAAGATTGGAAAGCACCTTCTGCTGTATGTGATCAGGTTATATAAGATAACATTCTCCTGTTTGTGTCTCCAGTGCGGCCATTGTCTCTGTTGCTCGGCAACCAAGCGCCGTTGGGGGTCCGTCATGACGTGGGCACGGCGACCATCCATACTGGCCTTCCTCGGCCTCTCTACACCTCTCCTCTTCCTGCTTGTCTACTTACAAAGTCATGATTGGCTTAGTGATCACTTGAAGGATCACGCCCAGGACTATAAGTACGTCACAGTTACTGACGAACAGGACAATAATGCTAGGACGGAGGAGCTAGCTACGATCAACTTGACCACATATGCTCCGCACAGATTAGACGTTCTTCTAAGTAACTCTTCTGAGCTGACGATGATCAAAACTGGTCTGTTGTATGGTGATGTGAAATCAGCACCCGCACAGTTTCAGCCAGCATTGACCACGTCGGAATCACTATTGCTGAATGACATGCTGGCGGTATTTCACCGCGAAATGCAGAAAGCCAACATCACTTATTTCATGTGCGGGGGGACCCTGCTTGGGTCGTGGAGACACCACGGGCGTATACCGTGGGATAACGACGTCGATCTGTACATACGAGCCACCGACCGACCTCGTCTAATGTCCCTGGCCTCCCACGTAGGCCCTCATTACAAGATGTCTACTGCTGGACCAAGATGGAAGTTATACTCCAAACATGGGGCTAAGATCAGGGAAGGATTAACATGGAACTTCCCCTTCATAGATTTATGCTTCGTGGATGAGAATAGCGACAACTTATGGGATATTGACCCAGGCTTCCATGACACCTTTGCATATCCGAAACGCTGGATTTTCCCACTTCGACTTCGCCCATTTAACGGGATGATGCTTTGGGCTCCGAATAAGACTCATAAAGTGGTGGAGAAAAACTACCAATTAGACAACTGTTTCAGTGGTAGTTGGAATCACAAGGCAGAGAAAAACATCTTACAGCAATCAAGATCGACTGTGTCATGTTCGAAGTTGAAGAAAGCATATCCCTTTGTGGTGCGATCAGCTGATACGACATTAGAAACATTGCAACTTTCTGGACAAAACATCACAGCGTTTGGCTGGGTGGAATAAAAGATAATCAAGTATTATTAATAAACGGATTCACTTGGTGGTCTGTTATTTCACCAACATTAGCTGTTTACCTCGTACAACGCATCCAAACCATGGTCGACCATAATTGATGCTATCCATCTCAATCAATCATTATTCGTGATTATGTACTAAAACAAAATACATTTATCGTCGATTTAGCCCAATTCCTCTTTCTTTTCTGTTTGTCTCAATGCTTAAATGACTCGATTATAATCCATATCAACGATAGATGATAATTATCGAATCAGTGAAAGTCGTCAAAATATGTTAAACAATATGCAGACAAGTTGCGATCTGGTCGAGTAATGATGCCAGGGTAGCCCCGCCAGTCTCTCGTTCGTTCTTGTTGCTTGAACGAACATCCGGGCGACCGGTTAACATGGTCTAATGTTCAATTGTGAAAGTCGTCAAAATATGTTAAACAATATGCAGACAAGTTGCGATCTGGTCGAGTAATGATGCCAGGGTAGCCCCGCCAGTCTCTCGTTCGTTCTTGTTGCTTGAACGAACATCCGGGCGACCGGTTAACATGGTCTAATGTTCAATTGTGTACAACGCGTCCATGTTGTTCACAGTGGCGAAGTCACACCCGATAGTTTCACCCTATATTGCTATTGCGTAAGGTGGCCGGTGCTCAACATTACCTGATTGCAAGGGCATTGTTGTTTATGGCAAGAAAAATAACTTTACTTTTTTGGCAACCATGTGTCTTTCCCAGTATGTTTGAATCAGGTTACTGATTGTATGTATAAACGAAGCCAATTCGATTGCTTGCCAGGTAACACACTGCTTTCGGCTTATGCAACAGTATCGCTATGGTCAGGTAACGGTTATGGAATACCAGTTGTGAATGACGAAATAATGAAGTTCATCTGCTATAATGTCTACAGAACATGCACAAACGGTTCTGGGAGACCAGCCGCATAAATCGGAGGGAATAACTGAAAAACTTCAAAGGGTAAGCAAAAGGAGGGAACGTTCACATAGCGTTGTGTGTGTGTGTGGGGGGGGGGGGGGGGGTGGTAAATATATAAAATATTGTGATTGCATTGGTTTCTGTTTTAAAAGGTTATTTCGGGCGTAAACAGAACATGGTCCGCCTCGTCTGTTAACAGATTGATTGTTTTTTTCTTAGGCATTAAGGGTTTATAAAGGATGGAATTCTTCCAACGATTGCCATGTATCTAACCTGCTGGACGAGGGACCATAACGCTGGTGACGATAGGTAAGCAGGTGCCGTAATGTTAAAGTGCCTATCGCACGGTTATAGGCACTTCACTTTAATCAATTCATAACGTGATCAATAAACGGTCCAATAACCGTCACGATATATATGTATGTATGTATGTATGTATGTATGTATGTATGTATGTATGTATGTATGTATGTATGTATGTATGTATGTATGTATGTATGTATGTATGTATGTATGTATGTATGTATGTATGTATATGTATGTATGTATGTATGTATGTATGTATGTATGTATGTATGTATGTATGTATGTATGTATGTATGTATGTATGTATGTATGTATGTATGTATGTATGTATGTATGTATGTATGTATGTATGTATGTATGTATGTATGTATATGTATGTATATGTATGTATGTATTATGTATGTATCTGTATGTATGTATGTATGTATGTATGTATGTATGTATGTATGTATGTATGTATGTATGTATGTATGTATGTATGTATGTATGTATGTATGTATGTATGTATGTATTTCTTTGTTTGTGTGTGGTTTTTGGTCGAGTACTGCCTGTTGGGATCGCAGGCTTTTTGTGAATAAGGATATCGGGATAATCTCGACTTTAAACGATGAGGTAGTCGCTTTACTGAAAAAGGAATTTCAACTCAGCTCCCTACTCACCCAAGCAGATATTGACAGGCTCCACAGGATATGACCAAACCCGACTTGCACGGCCCTTGCATCCTCAAACTTATCACTTTCGAGAGAGGATGTACAACTCACGCATGAAGCTACGACATTCATTTAGTCCAATATACTTCAACGTGGACCTCACTACGCGCTGCTTTATTATGGACAACAAGATAGTTTAGTAAAAACTTCAAAATACTTGATGGCTGGTCTCGTGATCGGTAAGTGAATGCTAAGCTTTCAAATAGCAAAACTGCACACATCACATATATCAGTTAAGCAAGTTAACAAATTGAAGTTTTAATTTGTCACCAGCTTTATGAACCTTTATGGATTACACTATTAACTTTATTCAAAATATTCTTTTTCTTTCTTTTCGTACTTTTCGTATTCTGCAATTGTATATGTAGATAATATGTCAACGTTTGTACATTATCATTTATATAAACAGAATGTTAAATTTTCCACAGTCTAACGCACCTTGGTCGTTTGTCGAATGAGTAAGAATATAAGAATGACTCATTGTTTAGCAATAGAGAGTTTGATAATTGGTACTGTTCTGTGTGTACTCAATCAAATTTTCCTTGTAACCATTATGATGACGATGATTTTATTGAAGCACCTAAGTGCGGATTCAACGATTTAGAAATAAATATGAATAGTTTGGAAGATACGATTTTAAATGTTCATGACCTTGATACTAATGGAATAGACAATTGACTCTAGTGTGCCGATCCAAGATATTCATTGTTTTAAATGTAATGAACCAGCATTATGTCAAAAATACGCTGAAGACAATTTCAGGAAAAAGTTGAAAGTTCAAATATGCAGCCTGATCATCTTTCTCTTAAGCATGTGAAAATACGTAGTGTACGAAAGAGTCTTATTTGCATTCTCTGAACCATACTTCTGAAATAATTGCATTGACAGTAGCTTAATGATACGATCGATAATGTCAACCCTAACCGTTATAGAATTGAGAATCCATTCAGGACTATTAGGTCTGATGATGGAGTATCCTCACAAATAAATGAGTCGTTCGATTATAAATGTAGGGTTAACCTTTCTGTTACCACAGACAAAATTGAGTGCGTGTTCATTGAAGTGTTTAAATGTGAGATGGATAATAGAGTGAAACAGAGTAGTGTAATTTTTGTGGTGGTATATCTATCGTCGAATACAATCATCAAGAAGTTCACAGACGACTTATACTGTATATTATACTGTATTAAATATAGATAACAATGTTCCTACGTCAGAGTTTCTTGAGAGACTATGTATGCTTTCTCTTACACACCTCTAATAACAAAAGCTAACACGTGTTACTTATCAGAGTGCTACACTAAAAGAAAACATGTTTAGCAACAACAAAACTTAGATAAAGGCTGTCCCAGGAATATGTTCAACCGATATATCTGATTTTATATTGATATATATACTGCACATAATACTATAACAGAATTTTTAAAATATAGACAATATTCTAAAGAAAACATCAACAGATTTTGTAAAGAACTAGTTAAAGTGATTTGGGGATGTGTATCAAACTGCGGTAATGCACAAGAACCCTTTTCTAAATACCATAATACTTTCACAGAAGGTTCTGATGATTGCTTATAAAAAAGATAGCTCACTCTGGGATTAAAGAAGTCTATAAAAGTCAAGAATAGACTGCATTAAAAGGTTGAAATATCTCACACAGAGTAACCTAACAAGACTCAAACAATAAAAGACTCAGTTACTCTCTCTGATGTAACAGTGTCAACGTGGTTATTATGATGCTGCCTTTAATCAATACAGAAATAAAACGGTCTAGAATCTAAAAAAGCCAAAAGGCTAAACTTTCTGACAATTTTTTGATAAATGGAAAGATTACATATGATAAAAAAAAAATTACCAACTAATTCAATAACTTTTATCTTCACATTGGGCCTAACCTTAAAAAAATATTCCCATAGCAAACAGAGATTATCTTTTATACTCGAAAGGCCAAAATATTCACACAATCGTAATAGATAATACAGATGAGTAAAAAAAAATTACAACATAATTAAACACTTACAGCCTTCCAGGCCAGACTGGGATGATATTTCTAGCCCTATAATTAAACATTCATTACAACATATAATGAAGCCTTAACTTCACATACTACACTTTTCACTTAGTGAAGGAACAGTACCTAAAAAACTAAATAACGCCTGAGTAACACCAATTGACAAAATGGTGATATAGCTCAAATAAGCAATTGCAGTCAAGTATCAACCCTTCCTTGTCTTTCAAAAGTTCCTAAACGCATTAGGTACAACAGACTCATAGCTTTTATAAATAAGTATAATTCATTAAGTGATTATCAATTTGGGTTTCGAGAGAAACACGGAACAAACTTGGCTTTAACATACCTAATCAACAAAATTATTACTGCACATGAGAACCATGTACAAGTACTAGGGATATTTAGTGATCTAAGCAAAGCTTTTGACCCCATAAATCACAATGTTTTGATCACGAAACTAAATGAATATGGTATAAGAGGAACTGCTGCAAAACTGGATCAAAAGTTATTAGCGTGATATGCTTCAATTCGTGTCTTATAATGGCGAGCAACCGGAACTATGAAACATTAGCTGTTGAATATCACTGTATTAATGTACATAAATAATATCGTCGATACCACAAATCTAATCAATCTTATTCCCTATGCACGTGATACAAACATGGCTATGACTGGCAAACATATAAATAATGTGATAATGACAAAGAATAATGAACTAAGTAAAGTGATAGAATGTCTTAACGGCAACAAATTGTCCTTAAATACCAAGAAAACTTATTAAATGATATTTACTCCAGGAAGAAGCATGGCATCATCACATGAAAAATTATATATCAATGGAGATGTCTTAAAACGAGAATATACCACAACATTTTTAGAATCAAAAATCAATCATAAATTATATTGGCAACATTAAATGAAAAATATCTAAATATATTTATCTTCTCTCCATAGAAAAAAAAAGGTCTAATCTAGTGAATAGGTATTACTCATTTATTTTATCCATGCATTACTGTATGAATATAGTTTACTGGTTCTTTATTTTTAAATTGTATAATAGTTATTTACCAAACAAATGTTTAAATTGAACGTTCCTGTTAATATGGTTATAACACGACAAGCACAAGACCTCAAATTGACACTTTATAAATGCATCAACAGTTTCACCATATAGCGTATGAAACAACTTATTTGGTCGCACAGAAAACTTCTACAAGCGTATACATCAAAAACCCGCGCCATCCTCATCCATGTCGCTCCTAACACAAGACTACCTGATGTTGTTTCTTCTCTGTTTAACAAAGACAAGCTTGAAGTATCTGATGCAGCAGTGAATAATTTATATACAAACCAATCTGTGTCTGATGCGCATAGCTTATCCATAAGTCAATGCTCGCTCGAGTAACATGCTTAATTCATGTCACTATTTCCCCAGGCGCGTCTCATGATTAATTCATGTCACTTTTTCTCCAGGTGCATCTCATGATTCATTCACGTCACTTTTTCCCCAGGCACGTCTCATGATTCATTCATGTCACTATTTCCCGAGGCGCGTCTCATGATGATACATTCACGTCACTATTTCCCCAGGCACGTCTCATGATTCATTCATGTCACTTTTTCCCGAGGCGCGTCTCATGATGATACATTCACGTCACTATTTCCCCAGGCACGTCTCATGATTCATTCATGTCACTATTTTTCCAGGCGCGTCTCATGATTCATTCATGTCAATATTTCTCCAGGCACGTCTCATGATTCATTCACGTCACTATTTCCCCAGGCGCGTCTCATGATTAATTCACGTCACTATTTCCCCAGGCACGCCTCATGATTCATTCACGTCACTATTTCTCCAGACGTGTCTGGTGATTCATTCATGTCACTATTTCTCCAAGCGCGCCTCATGATTCATTCATGTCATTTTTCCCCCAGGCACGCCTCATGATTCATTCGTGTCACTATTTCCCCAGATTCCCCAGTCACTTGTCATGCGCATATTAACACTATCAGTGTCACTTGTCATGCGCACATTAACACTTCCAGTGTCACTTGTCATGCGCACATTATCACTTCCAGTGTCACTTGTCATGCGCACATTAACACTATTAGTGTCACTTGTCATGCGCACATTAACACTATCAGTGTCACTTGTCATGCGCACATTAACACTTCCAGTGTCACTCGTCATGCGCACATTAACACTTCCAGTGGTCCTCTTGAAGATCAGCAAGATATCATAGCTCTTTGTATTGATGCGTTCAGATAAAAAAAAAGTTACAGTTGCTCCGGCTGATGCACGAAACAACGCGCTGACTGACAAACACACCACCAGATATACGTGGTTTCGTCGTTGTCCATAACACATCATATGCGCAATGTAATAAAGCTGGCGACAGAAAGTCAGCGTGGTACGGACGAAACGGGATGGCGACATCAAGTCGTCTGTCTGCGTATAGTTCTGTGAGCTCCCGAGGTTTGTCAATATTTCCGCATGTGAAGAGTGAGTCAAAGGACAAAGCTCTATCCTGTCCATACCAATTAATACTCATTAAGGAGACGTCATTCATGCACTAATGTGGCTTACCTAATCAGTGAAAGGGGTCATCGCATAGGCGCGCTGTGTGTGGTGCTGGCCTAGCTGCCACACAGGAGATGTGCTGGAGAGGTTCTATAGCATCGTCTTTGTCGTATGATATAACGCACAGGGCTATCTCTATGGGTAATTAGTGAGTATTAAGTTGTATAACTCAGTCTATTATCGCCCATACGCAGTCTCCGCGGGTAGGATTTGTCGTGCTTGTGCGTCTGCTTCACATCAACGCATCCCTGTTTAATCAGTGAACTTGTCGCTTATCATTCTGCTGAAGTTTTACGGTACGTGGCGCTGTCAGCATGTTTTACTCTGTGTCCTCGAAAACGGACCGGAAAGGAGACAACGATTAATTTGGTCCCCTGGATTCGTAAACCTAGCCGTCGGTTGTTACTCTGAGACATCTGACTTAAAGCCGCAGATACCACATACACCCGACACATCGGACGGGTTGTAAACAGGACACATTTTAGGGGGGGGGGTGGGAGTTGAATACATTCTGGTTAGGATTCGTAACTAAATATTTTTCGAATCATGCATTAACAGTTTCATCACATTGCGTATGGAAGAACTTAATTGGTGGCACAGAAAACTTCTACAAGCGTATACATCAACAACCTGAGCCATCCTCAGCTCCTTACACAAGACTACATGATGTGGTTTCTTCTCTGTTTAACAAAGAAGAAGCTTGAAGTATCTGGTGCAGCAATGAATAATTCATATATAAATCAATCTGTGTCTGATGCGCCTAACTGACCCAAAAGTCAATGCACGCTTGCGTCTCATGATTCACTCACGACATTATTTCCTCAGGTGCGTCCCCTGATTTATTCACGTCAGTATTTCCTCAGGCGCGTCCCCTGATTTATTCACGTCAGTATTTACTCAGGCGCGTCCTCTGATTTATTCATGTCAGTATTTACTCAGGTGCGTCCCCTGATTTACTCACGTCAGTATTTCCTCAGGTGCGTCCCCTGATTTACTCACGTCAGTATTTCCTCAAGCGCGTCCCCTGATTTATTCATGTCAGTATTTCCTCAGGCGCGTCCACTAATTTACTCACGTCAGTATTTCCTCAGGTGCGTCCCCTGATTTACTCACGTCAGTATATCCTCAGTAGCGTCCCCTGATTTACTCACGTCAGTATATCCTCAGGCGCGTCCCCTGATTTATTCATGTCAGTATTTCCTCAGACGCGTCCCCTGATTTATTCATGTCAGTATTTCCTCAGGTGCGTCCCCTGATTTACTCACGTCAGTATTTCCTCAGGCGCGTCCCCTGATTTATTCATGTCAGTATTTCCTCAGGCGTCCCCTGATTTACTCACGTCAGTATTTCCTCAGGTGCGTCCCCTGATTTACTCACGTCAGTATATCCTCAGTAGCGTCCCCTGATTTACTCATGTCAGTATTTCCTCAGGTGCGTCCCCTGATTTACTCACGTCAGTATATCCTCAGATTCCCCTGATTTACTCACGTCAGTATTCCTCAGGCGCGTCCCCTGATTTATTCATGTCAGTATTTCCTCAGACGCGTCCCCTGATTTATTCATGTCAGTATTTCCTCAGGTGCGTCCCCTGATTTACTCACGTCAGTATTTCCTCAGGCGCGTCCCCTGATTTATTCATGTCAGTATTTCCTCAGGTGCGTCCCCTGAATTACTCACGTCAGTATTTCCTCAGGCGTCCCCTGATTTACTCACGTCAGTATTTCCTCAGGTGCGTCCCCTGATTTACTCACGTAGTATTTCCTCAGGCGCGTCCCCAGATTTATTCTTGTCACTATTTCCTCAGTAGCGTCCCCTGATTTACTCACGTCAGTATTTCCTCAGTAGCGTCCCCTGATTTATTCACGTCAGTATTTCCTAAGTAGCGACCCTGACTTACTCATGTCAGTATTTCCTCAGTAGCGTTCCCTGATTTATTCATGTCACTATTGCGTAACGTACGTCTTAATTTACGTTGCTTTGGCAGGGCAAATGTTTCCTTATCGATTCGAACCAGAAATTAACAATTCAGACGTCTCTGATGAAACGAATGAAGACGCCGGCGATGTCGCTGCAGCGTTTAGGGGTCTTACTCATGCGGGTCATCCTGCTAAGGACGTAGGGTGGCTGCAGAACAAAGCTTGGTGAGCTTTATCTGGTCGTTTTCTTGCACCAGTTCATCGTATATGCGCTGGCATGTACGAGAGTAGTTACTCCATAAGTTTTAAAAAAAGTATATACCCTTTTTTCATGAATATATTTTCCTGCACTTATTATGTGTTTTAGTGCAAACAATCCAAAGCTGTTGTAATCCATTGAACTATAAAAATTTAAACATATCATGTAGATTGACCATTCAGTTGGTGGGAGAATGGTTAATACCGAAGCCACAGAAGTTTATTTATAGACCAAAGTTACATGTTTGTTTAAATAAACTCATGTCAACAGAAAGTTAATAGTATGCTACAGATCATTGCAGCAAATAATGATTCCATATCAGACAACAGACGTGAGATATCAAAACAAATTTTTGTCTGATCAAGTGGCTGCAAGGATTCATGTTTACAAAGTTGTACCAAGTGAGTGTAAAAGCTCCTTGACTCAAATTGTAAACAACCTACAACTAATTTTGGATTAGCTGCTGTTAACAAATAGAGAAGCATTTGGATATAATGTAGGCTTTATCAAAGTTGATAAGTTGATGTAAATTTATTCTGAGCTAAACATATATAGGAGAGAAAGTACAACAGCTGTTATCTTTTATGAATATTAGTTAGCTCATAAATGAATGCATAACTTGACTTAAGGAAATGAAGATTATGGTATTGTTAGCATGGTCTGTGTTACATCCGAGTTTCTATGAATGTACACAGCTAAAACATATTTGCCATACAATACGTCATCCTATATTACATACATAAATATCCTCATCAATACATCATGTTACAGGTGTTTGTGTGGCTACTGTCAACCAATAGCAGAGGTGGAGGAATATGTATGCTGGGTGGAGATTCCTCCATTCATGACCTCCATAGAGAACAGACCCATTGCAATTGGTTGCATAACCTAGAATCCTGGTTTCAGACCAATCTGTGTGAACACTTGAACCTTGCAAGTGGCATATTTCTCCTACAGACAACACGGGCACATGTCAGTTGATGATGTACAGAGGTGAAGGATTTTTTTTATATAATTTACTAACACAAACATATGTATAAAGGCTTGCAGTCATTATTAACAATTTCATTATACTTATTGAAACCAGTATGACAAAAAAAAAACACATTTAAACACGGATGAATCAACAATGTCACATTGTTATTTAACAGGGGTTACAGATATACTGCATACATACAGTTTGTTCCATGATGTAGGGGACTTCTGGGGCAGTTCCTTTACCAGCCTGTGCTGTTACAACAATACGAGATAAATTCCAAGCACCAGACTCTACCTCCACTTACATAGGACTTGTCTTGATACATGCGGAACCCACTCTGATGTGCCTCAATGGATTGTGGTGGATCTGGTCACACCGCATCTGCACACATTGGAGGCAGTGCTTCTGTCTTGGGCAGGGTTGGCTTATAGTAAACCAGCAGGAATTTAGCCATCAGGCATTCTACATACTCTGGAATCATAACAGGAATCTGACAAGTCACAGCTTGGACACCAGATTGTGGCTTATAACCTTTTATCCTCATGGTAATGGAATTTGTTATTGTTTACATTTTACAAATCAGTAAAAATATTCACCAAATGTCGCCTTTGTTGCTACTTTTGTGATAACATTCCCCTGTTTAAACTTATCTTAGCTTGAAGACTGGATCCCCAGCTTCTGTTGCCGCCTGGTCTCTTGCCCCATTTTCATGGTAGTGAAGGGCAGCCCGTCTTTATCTGTGATGCAATGAACCAATTATACACGACCTTCATTTATTTGGCATACCAATACAAGTAAACAAACTTGATGGCTCACAAATTTAATTCAGTGCATACAAACACCAAAATTAAGGAGCGCTGTAAAAAGTAACAAATTATAATATAAGAATGGTACTTGCCTGACAGTCATGCCCTTATAGAAGAAGACCAGCAGCTTGGGGCGAAGAGGTTAATCAAACTATGGAAGGCTTCAACTGATGCCAGCCTGCTTTTCTTGGGCTGGGGTGGGAGAGGATCACTTGTCTCACCATCCATTCTTGCTTGCCTGACAACAGAGGCCTTCGCAAAAAGAGTAGGCCCATCATCTGTCTTCAAGACCAGCTTACAACGTGGTATTCAACCGAGCACTTCTCAACTGAGCACACAAACGAGTACTTGCCCGGGCCCGGCCATTTGTCTCGCGATCGTAGTACCTGGCCTGTCCATTGTTTATTTAAATCGTCCTTACCAGGAAACTTGAACAAGCTCACGCCGTCCCGACTGATACGCGAGCAACCTCCAACACAACAACGATTCACCATCGAGATCGATCGGTCGATTCATGGAGGAAAACAATCAAATATCCCGAAATGAGAGAACTCCGGTAGGCACGTAAAGGGGTGGGATTTGCGCGAAGCCATTGTCGTAGTCTGCAAGGATAAATGCTGCGATGTATAAAAGGACCATGCACTGCATTGTTAAGCCCTCTAGCTTACCGGCGGGCCTTAGGCTATCATCTCGAGAAGAGCGGAAGCCGCGCTAATGGCGGTTTAACGAGAGGCCAAGAGCGACCACGGGCACGGCTCGAGTAGTAACAACTTCTCCTGAATTACAACCAAGTACTCTTGACTTCAAAAGCACTGGTATGTAACGAATATGATCTGCTTGCCTCAATTCTATGGTAACGAATATAATCTATTTGCTGGCATGCCATGTTAATAATTGTGATCTGTTTGCTGTCGTTCAATGGTAATGAATGGATTTTTTTTTGCTGTCCTTCTTTGGTAATGAATGGAATTTGTTTGCTGTCGTTCTATGGTAATGAACATGACCTGTGTACTGACATTCTATGGTAATGATTGGCATCTGTTCGCCTTGCTCAGGACGCTTCCTTGTGCGTTGTTTCTTGCAGCTAAAACATTGAACTTTCCTACAATTGTTCCGCAAGCGCTTATTGTTCGTTTTCTATGTTCATGTTAACAAATCAAACAGAGCGCGTTTCGCACCTGGCTACCCTACACGACAGAGGACGCCCACCACGGTGTTTGGTTGTGGTTTGAACAAGCGCAATGCTGTGACGTCATGGCTGCTGCTGCTGTAGTTGTTGTTGATGGCGGGCACCCTGGAATATTGAAACACCGCGTGCCAAGTGAAATCTAACTCGGTTTCCCATAACCATCATACAACAAACACGGTGAATAAGACGAGTTGTGTTTCAAGTTTGGTGTTGACCGACAGTCTGTCCAACGAGCGACGCCAACATGTACGGCTTGCTGCTGCAATCGATTTACGACTCTATTAAAGAGCGATACGGCAACGAGGTTTGGGAGGAGATACGTAGAATAGCTAACGTCGAGCAGCACAGCTTCGTGACTCATGAGTGCTACTCAGAGACCGTCATCCCTCAAATCACTCACGCCATCAGTATGGTGACCGGCACACGCACCTGCGAGATCATGCAGTATTTCGGCTTCCAGTTTGTTAACTTCACTGGTCAGTACGGCTATGATATGTTTCTGAAGGTCCTGGGTAGAAATATGCGTGACTTCCTCAATGGTCTCGATCACTTACACGAATACATGCGCATGAGTTACCCCAAGATGAGTGCACCATCATTCTTTTGTAAGAATGAGACTAAAGAAGGCTTGATGCTTCACTACAGAAGCAAGCGGCGCGGCTTCATTTATTACGTCATTGGTCAGCTCCGCCAGGTGGGGCTGGTGTTCTACCAAACTGACATGGAAATCGAGATCGTCAGCCTAGAAGAGGGCAACTCGGGAACCCATGCCATACTCATGCTCCACTTCGACAACAAAGGCTTCCTTGAACGAGAACAGCTCAAGAAACAAAAAATAAATGCCCAAGAAAAATATTTAATTAGAGGCGATGTATTTTTCCGCGCCTTTCCTTTCCACGTGATGTTCGGCCGTGATATGGCGATGAAGAGTGTGGGGACGAGTTTATGCGCCGTCATCAAAGGTGTCCGAGGGGTCAAGGTCGACAAGGCGTTTGTGCTGGTACGTCCGGCCGTCGACTTCCTCTTCCAGAACGTAAGTAGATCCTGTTGTGAACTGAGGGGATGCTCGCATCAGCACGTCAGTACTAGATACTGTGTTAATTGTTCACATGTGACTTATGGCGTCTGGTGCGGCGTAAATGACTTTGTCTGGCAGATAGAATTCATACTTGGTGAGAGTGCTATTCTTAGAGAGATGTAAAACCTGATTTGTCTGAATGCGCGCATTATTTGTTAGATTATAGAGCACACAAACGTCATGTTTGAGTTGAAGTCGCGACAAGTAATGCGCAAACGCCGGTCCGAAAGGCACTCAACATCAACGACGTCTCCATTAGATGCCACCCCGTATAAGCATCATTCAGGTGAGATTGAGGCCTTTATCAGGTTAGAGACAGAACATACTATCTCACGACTTTATCAGGTTAGAAACAGCTCATACAATCTCACGACTTTATCAGGTTAGACGCAGAACATACAATCTCACGACTTTATCAGGTTAGTGACAGACCATACTATCTCACTATCAGACTAAGGATGTACGAATTTAATTGCTAAAGCACAAACCAATCGTTACAATCATGCTGTGCTCTTACTGTACTGTATATGTACGATGAAAGTGTGGGTGGAAGCGTTAACGTCGCCTGTTGCTTCTCGTGGGCAGACCAGTCAGAGAACGACGAATGCCTCCACCTGAAGGGCCAGATGCGCTTCATCCCGGACTGGGACGCCGTCATCTTCCTCGCCACGCCCATGTAAGTCTCCACTGGGGCAAAGAGCTTATGGCTCACGTCTTTACCAAATGTGGGAAGTGTTTTTGTTAATATCATGGTTGCGCCAACTGGCAACGCGTTACATACATTTGCATCATCATCGCACAAATAGTCGAGATGTGCCATTTTTGCGTAGCTATAAGCTCTTTGATACGGGTGGTACAACAGCTTCTAACCGCCAACATCGTCCGAGTTTGGATCTCGGTTATAAGCTGACGGGCTCGTCCTCTGTTGTTAACCAGCTTGTACAACATGGAACACATGCATGAGTTGGACCTCTTCATTAACGACCTCAGCATGCATGATGTTAGTCGCGATCTCGTCATGCTCGGCACCGAACGCTCAAAGGAACTCAAATCTGCACTCGAACAGGTACGTCACAATGCCACTTCAGTCCCCAATCAGGTACGTCACAATGCCACCACAATGCCACTTCATTGCCAAACCAGGTACATGACAATGTCACTTTAGTCTCCAACGGGGTAAGTGACAATGCCACTTCAATCGTCAGCCATGAACATGACAATGTCACTTTAGTCTCCAACGGGGTAAGTGACAATGCCACTTCAGTCCTCATCCAGGTACGGGACAATGTCACTTTAGTCTCCAACGGGGTAAGTGACAATGCCACTTCAAACCTCAACCAGGTACGTGACAATGCCACTTTAGTCTCCAACGGGGTAAGTGACAATGCCACTTCAATCGTCAGCCATGAACATGACAATGTCACTTTAGTCTCCAACGGGGTAAGTGACAATGCCACTTCAGTCCCCAACCAGGTACATGACAATGCCACTTTAGTCTCCAACGGGGTAAATGACAATGCCACTTCAGTCCCCAACCAGGTACGCGACAATGCCACTTCAGTCCCCACCCTGGTACGTCATAATGCCACTCGAATCCCCAAACAGGTGCGCACAATCTTCCTTTCACCCCAAAACGAGGTACAGTGCAATGTGACAACAGCCCTCAAACTGGTACTCCAGTGTGTCACCTAAACCAAAATCAAGGTACGTTACACTGCCACTTTAGTCCCCAACCGGGTACGTCACAATGTCACCCTTGCCTTCGACCAGGAACACCATAATGTCACTTGCGCCAGAACCCCTGTTATATATACTACTCTCCTCCTCCTTGTGTCGTCTTAATTTTACTCCAACCTTCATCCGGGTACGTTGCAATGTCACTCAAGTCCCGATCCATTTACGTCAAAATATAAATCCCTCAGGTACGTCACGATTGTGCCAGGCACGTGTTACGAAATATGACACCTGGTAGCAATCCATTGATAAATCTAGTGATTACCTTCGTCTGACTAAGTAAATACACATGATGCTGCAGCAAAAGTCGAAATCTCGAAAGTTAGAAGAAATGATGGAGTTGCTGGAGCGAGAGATGAAGCGGACGGACCAGCTGCTGTACCAGATGATACCCCCTGAAGTAGTCGACTCTCTGCGCTCAGGGCAGCCGGCCATGTCCACATGCAGGGTACGAACACCGTATTTGGATTTCTTTATGGACTTACTAGCATGATGATGATGATGATGATGATGATGATGATGATGATGATGATGATGATGATGATGATGATTGTGATTTTGCAAATAATGTAACTTTCAGATGTTTGAATCCGTGACGATCTTATTCAGTGAGGTGGAGGGATTCACAGAGATCAGCATGAAGATCAAACCACTGGAGGTCGTCTCGCTCCTCAACGCTATGTACACCAAGTTCGACTCGCTCACGGAGAAGCACCGTGTTTATAAGGTATAGTGAGGCTGTCGAACCTGCTCTAATGTTTTCTTTGCCACCAAACATAATCCACCCTAACTACCAATATCACTAGCCTCATTCTCGACAAGACGCAAACCGTATGTAAGGGACCAGCCTAACTGTTGTGACAAGGCGGTGGCGGCATATTCCTATACTTTGCCGGCATGTTCCTATACTAAGGCGACATGTTCCTATACTTTGCCGGCATGTTCCTATACTAAGGCGACATGTTCCTATACTGTGCCAGCATGTTCCTATACTGTGCCAGCATGTTCCTATACTGTGCCAGCATGTTCCTATATTGTGGCGGCATGTTCCTATACTGTTGTTCCTATATGTGTTCCTATACTGTGTGGCATGCCTATACTGTGTGTTCTATACTGTTGTTCCGGCATGTTCCTATACTTTGCCGGCATGTTCCTATACTAAGGCGACATGTTCCTATACTTTGCCAGCATGTTCCTATACTAAGGCGACATGTTCCTATACTGGTGCCAGCATGTTCCTATACTGTGCCAGCATGTTCTGTTGCCAGCATGTTCCTATACTGTGCCAGCATGTTCCTATACTGTGCCAGCATGTTCCTATACTGTGTCAGCATGTTCCTATACTGTGCCAGCATACTGTTCCTATATTGTGGCGGCATGTTCCTATACTTTGCCGGCATGTTCCTATACTTTGCCGGCATGTTCCTATACTAAGGCGACATGTTCCTATACTTTGCCGGCATGTTCCTATACTAAGGCGACATGTTCCTATACTGTGCCAGCATGTTCCTATACTGTGCCAGCATGTTCCTATAATGTGCCAGCATGTTCCTATACTGTGTCAGCATGTTCCTATACTGTTCCAGCATGTTCCTATATTGTGGCGATGTTCCTATACTTTGCCGGCATGTTCCTATACTTTGTCGGCATGTTCCTATACTAAGGCGACATGTTCCTATACTTTGCCGGCATGTTCCTATACTAAGGCGACATGTTCCTATACTGTGCCAGCATGTTCCTATACTGTGCCAGCATGTTCCTATACTGTGCCAGCATGTTCCTATACTGTGCTGGCATTTTCCTATATTGTGGCCAGCATGTTCCTATACTGTGCCAGCATGTTCCTATACTGTGCAGCATGTTCCTATACTGCTGGCATTTTCCTATATTGTGGCGGCATGTTCCTATACTGTGCCAGGCATGTTCCTATACTGTGCCGGCATGTTCCTATGTGTCAAAGGCGTGTTCCCGTATGGTATCAGCATGTCCCTATTTGGTGTAAGCTTGTTCCCATATTATGACGGCGTGTTCCACAATGACTTGAATTATCATTCTTAAACTTGTGAATAGGAGATGTTAGAGAGAGAGAGAGAGAGAGAGAGAGAGAGAGAGAGAGAGAGAGAGAGAGAGAGAGAGAGAGAGAGAGAGAGAGAGAGAGAGAGAGAGAGAGATAAAGAGAGAGAGAAGTGAGAGAGAGAGAGAGAGAGATGATGAAAGAGAGAGAGAGAGAGAGCGAGAGAGAGAGAGAGATGCTGAGAGAGAGAGTGAGAGAGATAGAGAGAGAGAGTGAGAGAGATGAAGATGAGAGAGAGAGAGCGAGAGAAAGAGAAGGAGAGAGAGAGAGGGTGAGTGAGAGAGAGAGAGATAAAGAGATGAAGTGAGAGAGAGAGAGAGAACGAGAGAGAGAGAGAGAGAGAGAGAGAGAGAGAGAGAGAGTGAGAGAGAGTGAGAGAGAGAGAGAGAGAGAGAGAGAGATAAAGAGATGAAGTGAGAGAGAGTGAGAGAGAGAAAAAGCGAGAGAGAGAGAGAGCTAGAGAGTGAGAGAGAGATAGAGTGAGAGAGTGAGAGAGAGATAAAGAGATGAAGTGAGAGAGAGAGCGAGAGAAAGAGAAGGAGAGAGAGAGAGGGTGAGTGAGAGAGAGATAAAGAGATGAAGTGAGAGAGAGAGAACGAGAGAGAGAGCGAGAGAGAGAAAGAGAGAGAGAATGTAAATGGCCCCACGCTGTAAGGATACAATTAATATCCTCCAAATAAAGCTACCAGCTTAGAAATAAGAACTTGTCGGATTACTAGATTAACAAATTAATTATGAAAATGTTAATAAAGCACCCGGAATGTATATTACCATAGCTCCACCATAGGCTGGTTACAATGACACCGAGCACGGTGTCAAAGATATTGCCCATAGCTGCAATTTAGGATCTGTCAATATAATAAAAAAACACTCACAAATTTCACTCTATATGATGTTGACTGGATGTTTTGTGGTCCTGACTGGGTGCTTTATGGTCCTGACTGGATGCTTTATGGTCCTGACTGGGTGCTTTATGGTCCTGACTGGGTGCTTTGTGGTCCTAACCGGGTGCTTCATGGTGATGAAACTCTATGACTTGGATTTGCTTAATATACATGATTAAGGGATTGTTCAGGGGCTTTCAAAACAAACAAACTATTATAAATCGTAAGAATAAGGATGACATTGAAGCACCTCCTTTAGCCTGGCTCTTCTGCGCAATGCACTCGTCCTCTCAGCAGTAACGTTTCTTGGATCCTTCGGTGTAGAAACTATTCATTTGCTCTTGTCCTGAGCACTCGGTCCCGAGCATTCTGCTCCTCTTTTGCTGAGTTTCTTTTACGTCCAACATCGTCCATCTCACATTGGTGTTCAAAGTGACGACGCTAAACTAACAGTTGTCAGAAGCGTTTTAAACGGAGCTGAGAATATGTCGTAACGATGATACGGCCGGCACAGGAAGCGGGACAGCGCATGCCGAATGACGTCATTTAGGTGATGCTGATAATCATTTGACCTTTTCAGGGAGCATCTTATCACTCGTTTGTAGTCATGTTTTTCGCGGCCTGTGCTTCGAGATTTAAGGTCAGGTGCGTTGGACATGACTTACTTGGCTCGAGTATATTATTAATGATTTCAATACATTTCCATAAATCTGAGATATTCATGGGCAATAGAACAGAAACAAATTTCTGCTAATTGATGAATGTTACTTGCAACCTGGCTAATGGTCTTTAGTGGCAGTGTGTTTGGCCATTACGGCGGCTTATTTGTTCTTGTTACAGTGATACCACTTTGGCGTTCTTTTATATGAGTTAACATACAATTTGATTGTGACGGTTCAGCTTGGGAATTATAAAGAGTGAACTCGGCGAAATCAATTTTTTTTAATTTAAACAAATTCAATCGAAAAAAAAACCCCGTTGCATGTCACTCACTAACTAACCTGCCTTAATTGTCGTAATTGTAAAGGCATGTAGGGTAGGTCATTCGCGTTGAGTCTCCTACTGACATCATCACCACCAGATTATTGAAAATCATAGCACTTTGCAGTCACAGTGAAATTTTAATCTGAGGCAAATCAAATCGACATACTCAATTAATACCTGGTTGCAAAGGAAGGAGAAGAGTATCAAACTACACCTGTCACGACGATGCTGTAATCGGTGGTCTGTAACTAGAGTGTTCTCGTGGAATACGCGTTAGCGTCTCAGGCTAGGATGAGGGATCTTTACTGATTTTGAGCTTATTAATATTAATCATCGTATCCGTGACGGCTTGTGTGGGCGTTGTCTGTCCAGGTGGAGACGATTGCTGATTCGTACATGGTAGTGGGCGGGGCTCCAACAGAAACGCCCCAACACGCCGCCTACGTCTGTGACATGGCGCTTGAAGCCATGACATGTGTCAGCAATATCGGCGACCCGTCGGACGAACATAAACACCTGCAGATTCGTATTGGTAAATATATTCTGATGTTATTAACAGAAGTTCAAACACACACAACTTCGTCGATATTTAAGAGCTTGATGTTGTTTGTCTGCCATTCTGTCTTAAGCTTTGTGTTACTGAATGACAACAGGTATACATTCTGGCGCGATCGTGGCTGGGGTGGTGGGGATGAAAATGCCAAGGTATTGCTTGTTTGGAGATACAGTAAACACCTCATCCAGGATGATGAGTACTGGACAGGTGAGACAGTAATCAATTTTTATTCATACCGACGAGAGTTGAACATCTGGGTGAGTAATCAAACTGAAGAGTATTGGAAATGTGGGACAGTAATCGAACTGATGAGTATTGGACAGGTGGGACAGTAATCAAACTGATGAGAGTTGGACATGTGGGACAGTAATCACTTTGAAGATTATTGCACATGTGGGACAGTAATCACACTGTGTATTGGACAGGTGAAAACATGAGATGCGCCTGTTAAACAATAATCACGGTTGATGAGTATTGAAAATGAGGGAAAAATAATCTGAGTGTTGAATGTAGAAGACAATTACCGTGATGGATGATACAAAGTGACACATAATTGAGACATAAAGTGTATGGAAGTGGATAGCTTGCAATATGTAGGTTAACTCTTCTCTTGCATATTTGTCATTAAGCGAGCTAATGATTCTGGTTAAATGTATGAACGGTAACTATACAGAATGTCAAACCAACCAATAACTGAAAGACGATTGAAGGACATATATACAAGATCACATGATAAAAACATGACATAAAGATCGGGGTTCATGGTGGCAGAGAATCACAAATATAGACAGAGGGACAAGATGGTAGGGGGACAAGTCGGTAGAGGGACAAGTCGGTAAAAGGACAAGTGGGTAGAGGGACATAATGACCGAGCGAGATTATAACAAAAGGGACATAGAGCCATGAGGTCGGAGGGATATGAGGGTAAAGGGATATAAGGGCAAAAGGATATACGGACAGAGATAGCGAGGCTTGGGGTGGGGGGGGTGGTGATGGGCTTGATAAATGAAAGTATAAGGGAAAATGAGGGTGGAGGTTAAGGGTGGAGATGAGGGTATGGATAAATGAGACAGAAGGACATCCGTGCAAATGGACATTAGGGCGGAGAAACAAGAAAATGGATAGTAGGTAGGGAGTAGATGGGTGTGAGGGTAGAGGGCATGTCGCCTGTTAGATAGAGGTGACAAGGGTGGAGGGCATAGGAGTAGATGGGTGTGAGGGTAGCGGGTATGTCGCCTGTTAGATAGAGGTGACAAGGGTGGAGGGCATAGGAGTAGATGGGTGTGAGGGTAGCGGGCATGTCGCCTGTTAGATAGAGGTGATAAGGGTGGAGGGCATAGGAGTGGATGGGCGTGAGGGTAGAGGGTATGTCGCCTGTTAGATAGAGGTGACAAGGGTGGAGGGCATAGGAGTAGATGGGTGTGAGGGTAGAGGGTATGTCGCCTGTTAGATAGAGGTGATAAGGGTGGAGGGCATAGGAGTAGATGGGTGTGAGGGTAGAGGGCAATGTCGCCTGGAAGATAGAAGTGATGAAGGTAGAGGGCATAGGAGTAGATGGGTGTGAGGGTAGAGGGTATGTCGCCTGTTAGATAGAGGTGATAAGGGTGGAGGGCATAGGAGTAGATGGGTGTGAGGGTAGAGGGTATGTCGCCTGTTAGATAGAGGTGATAAGGGTAGAGGGCATAGGAGTAGATGGGTGTGAGGGTAGAGGGCAAGTCGCCTGGAAGATAGAAGTGATGAAGGTAGAGGGCAAAGGAGTAGATAGGCGTGAGGGTAGAGGGTAGGTCGCCTGTTAAATAGAGGTGATGAAGGTAGAGGGCATAGGAGTAGATGGGTGTGAGGGTAGAGGGTATGTCGCCTGTTAGATAAAGGTGATAAGGGTAGAGGGCATAGGAGTTGATGGGTGTATGGGTAGAGGGTATGTCGCCTGGAAGATAGAGGTGATAAGGGTGGAGGGCATAGGAGTAGATGGGTGTGAGGGTAGAGGGTAGGTCGCCTGTTAAATAGAGGTGATAAGGGTGGAGGGCATAGGAGTAGATGGGTGTGAGGGTAGAGGGTATGTCGCCTGTTAAATAGAGGTGCTGAAGGGTAGAGGGCATAGGAGTAGATGGGTGTGAGGGTAGAGGGTATGTCGCCTGTTAGACAGAGGTGATAAGGGTGGAGGGCATAGGAGTTGATGGGTGTGAGGGTAGAGGGTATGTCGCCTGGAAGATAGAGGTGATAAGGATGGAGGGCATAGGAGTAGATGGGTGTGAGGGTAGAGGGTAGGTCGCCTGTTAAATAGAGGTGATGAAGGTAGAGGGCATAGGAGTAGATGGGTGTGAGGGTAGAGGGTAGGTCGCCTGTTAAATAGAGGTGATGAAGGTAGAGGGTATAGGAGTAGATGGGTGTGAGGGTAGCGGGCATGTCGCCTGGAATATAGAGGTGATGAAGGTAGAGGGCATAGGAGTAGATGGGTGTGAGGGTAGAGGGCATGTCGCCTGGAAGATAGAGGTGATAAGGGTAGAGGGCATAGGAGTAGATGGGTGTGGGGGTAGAGGGTATGTCGCCTTGCAGATAGAGGTGATAAGGGTGGAGGGCATAGGAGTAGATTGGTGTGAGGGTAGAGGGTATGTCGCCTGGAAGATAGAGGTGATAAGGGTAGATGGCATAGGGGTAGATGGGTGTGAGGGTAGAGGGTATGTCGCCTTGTAGATAGAGGTGATAAGGGTGGAGGGCATAGGAGTAGATTGGTGTGAGGGTAGAGGGTATGTCGCCTGGAAGATAGAGGTGATAAGGGTGGAGGGCATAGGAGTAGATGGGTGTGAGGGTAGAGGGTATGTCGCCTTGTAGATAGAGGTGATAAGGGTGGAGGGCATAGGAGTAGATGGGTGTGAGGGTAGAGGGTATGTCGCCTTGTAGATAGAGGTGATAAGGGTAGAGGGCATAGGAGTAGATGGGTGTGAGGTTAGAGGGCATGTCGCCTGGTAGATAGAGGTGATAAGAGTAGAGTGACATAGGGTGGAGGGAAGGTAGCAGATAATTGATGGGGCAGGCGTGGGGAGGGTGGTTATCATGGGGACATAGCGACATGGGGACATGGCACCATGGTGACATAGCAGCATGGGGACATAGTATCATAGGGACATAGCAACATGCGGACGTGGCACCATGGTGACATAGCAGCATGGGGACAAAGCAACATGGGGACATAGCAGCATGGGGACATGGCACCATGGGGACATAGCAGAATGGGGACATAGCAGCATGGGGACATAGCAGCATGGGGACATGGCACCATGGGGACATAGCAGCATGGGGCTGAGGAATATGGGGAAGATGACTATTGTGGTAGAGGTACACGTGGATAGAGGGGTTGAGTGGCCAGGGGATTAGAATGACTTTAAGGGTTTATTGGCGTATGTGAATGTAAGCAAATTGCCTGAGTTGCATAATGAATTACAGGCGATGAAGATTCAAGTAAGTCAATCTACAATGGAGCAGCTAGGAGATCTCCCATACAGAACAGAACACCGGGGCACAGTCCAAGTAAAGGTGCATCTCTTACTCCTGTATCCTATCGACGATTACTTTGTCACGTTTTACCAATACTGATGATGTCGCGCTTTGTGTTCAGGGTAAGGGTGAGATGAAGACGTACTGGTTGACCCCAAGAAAAGGTCCACCAACTGACTTTAACCTCACGCCGCCTTCTTGTTCTGATGTCATTTCTTCAAACTCTACTTTAGAACAAATCTGCAAATCGCACTTGAGCATGCAATCGTTGCTGACGTCACCTGGTACGTCAGAAGTGATTGCCCCGACAGAGAGCACGTCAGCATGTTCAATCTTAGAAGCTATGGTGGGTGGGGAGATTGCGGGTGCAACTGAGAGCCTGGAACGAGACTCATCCCGGACTTCTGGGAACTGTCCAAGTTATTCCTGGTGTGTCTCTTGATAGCACCACCCCGTCAACGGAAAGAACAGCTATGATTAATGATATCACAGGGTCAACATCGTGATAGGCGTTCATAGATTCTTTGATATATTAATCTTGTTTTGTTGAGTTTTAAATGTAACACTACCTCTAACTGAGTGTATGGTAAGCCGAATGACACGAGAGCGCTTTGACTTCCAAGGACAACAGGCGCTTGTTGTCGATCTGTAAATAATGTGAGCGATAAATCACCATGTTGC